>JAHREE010000096.1:2986205-3072589 GCA_033628505.1 Tringa tobata
AAAAAAACCCACCAATTACACTGATATCCCTTTTTGACCAGCAATCATCCTCACTATCAATTTAGAACACTTCTTCTCTTAAATTTTACTGATATATTTATATACTATTAAAATATAAACATAATATAAATATATCAATTATATATTTATATGCTAAAACCAATTAAGATAAAGGTAATAGTGACAAAACTATAGTTTTGACAGCTTCAGAACTCCAGATTAGTGTCTGAGCCTTGGTATCAGTTTCTGCAATTATGATGAATTAAAGCATTTAGCTGAAGAATGAGTAAGCACAAATTCTTTGGTCATTGTAAGGCAACATCTCAATGGGCTATTCTAAAAGCAGGTCAATTCTTCGCAGAAAATCTGTGAAAAATGAGTTCTCATCAATACTCTTTCTTAAAAATATGCTTAAAAGCTTATAGGAGGAGAAAAAACATATTAAATGTGGAAAACTATAGAAGCGGATACCTTATACTGACTTTTATGTATTACCACAGTGGTTTCAAACTGTCACAGATTTTGATCAACTAGAGAGCAGCCATTTTGCCAAAACAACAAATTTATGCCTTTTTTGCCCCATTTGAGCAGGAATAGCTGACACTGCACTGCATCACAAGCTAAACTGTGCTGGCCAATGAATACAAAAGGCAGAATGAGACATGTGCTCATTGTGTGTGCCAGAGGTTGAGAAATCAGATAAACAGTGTGTTCTGTTTCCCCACAATCGGACTGAAGACCTAATAGATCATGCAGGAACAGAAGGGAGGTTATTAGTTCTCCTGATTTCTTGCATGGACCTGCAATTCTGTTTACAATCCAGCCTGCAATGAGGAATGATCTGTGAAGTATAGATGTCTATCATCTTATTTTACTAGTCATTTTTTATTTGAGACTGATAGATCACAAGGAGAGACAAGAATTTTTATGCCTTCTAGAAGGCCATAAACTGAAATATTAAACCAATTTAATGATTTAGCTCAAATAAGAAATGCTAGAGAGAAGTCAATAAAATGTTGTGTTGGTGTGTGTGGCACAAACATGTGAAACCCAAGGAGGTGTAGGCACAAAAAGGGTGCCAAACCACCACTTTTCCTTTCAACAGTGAAATACAGTAAGGTAGAAGAGTTAATTTGGAGCATCTACAGGAACTCAGTAACACCACTGCTCCCACAGAAGCAACACATCAGCAGGCTATTTAGGTGGTCTGGGCCATGGTCTCATGGCTTTTCATCCCTACCAAGTTCCTGAGGGAGAGGAACTGTTGACTTGCACAAGGGCAGTTGCTCCCAGGTCTCACTACACATTTAATGGACTGTATTTGCACCACACAGGGGAATAGATAACTCCCAGTGGGTATGATACACCATGTATTTCCTATGATTGGAAAGTTTTCCTACGTGAGGTGCTTTTCCCATCAGTAGTTTCATCCTTGTCTTGAGGGCAGTGGCAGCCAAAAATTACAATGGAGACAACAGCATTACTTGCAAGGACACAGGAAGAGAATATCTGCTCTTCCCAGCAGGAAAATAAAACTTGCTTAATCTATTAAACAAGGATATGAAGGTTTCTGGATGCTATCATGGCTCTGCAGATATCATTACGAGCTAAATCATTTATGGACAGCATATTCACCAGGGCTTTCTGTTCACCTGGAAAGGCCACAGGATGCAGAGCACTAAGGAAATAACCTCCTGGGGCTCTCACACATGCCTCTAACAGCAGCACATCAGCCTTTCCACATTCACTGGTTTAAGTTAATCTCTCTCTCCTGCATATTGTGGTACGTCAGCTGCACACTCATGACCTATTATCACATCTCAGCTAAGGGGCAGGGCGGGGCTTTCAGACTGTTTCTTTTGTTAATCTGATGATGCTCTTGCACTTTTCCTGTGTTCAACAAAATCACAGTAAAACACATGCAAGGCAAAGAGTCTGCTCTTATCGGTAGTCACAGAGTCAAGCACTGAGGTTCAGTTTTTAAGGTGATACATTTTTTATTGCTGGTAATAAAAGCTGGAATTACATATGCTAAGGTAATTAAATCTCATGCTTCCAGGAAAAATGCCTCTGTCCTACTGATAGTTCTGGATATATGATTTATTGAACAGATGTATCTATATCAGACACTGCTGAGCACAGAACAGTGGCTTGATGAATCTATTATGTCCCCTGAAGGGGAAATCACCACTCTTTTGGTTAGTGCTAGTCACAAGCTACATTAGCATAACAGATCAGACGGAGCAGAAGGCAACTACTGCTCTGGGAATAGAAGGGCAGGATCACATCCAAACTACAAGGCTTATTAGTGGAACAAGCAAACATCAAATCAGCATCTGCAGGACCTGATGGGATTCACTATGTGATGCAAAACCGGGAGTCAGCATATTCTCTGGCATAGATCAAAAAGTCATTAAAATCAGAGATGTCACCAGAAGACCAGAGGAAATTTAAGTGTGGTGCCAATGTTAAAGAATGAAGAGATGAGAGTAATAGACCAGAAAATTTGGCTTCTGTAGCCATAAACATGTTGGAATGAATCTTACAGTAGAGATAAGGTGGTTATTAAAGTAAAACCAAAGGGACAAAATGATACAGTGGCAAAAGCTCAATGTTTGCCAATGCCAATCATGCAAAAGCAGCTATGACCCTCTGTTTTTTTCTTTTTTGCTCCATGGAGTTGACCTGTAGACACTGACATTATAATGGTCTTTGCCATAAATACTAGAGAAAAACACAGGAAAAATTATTTTCATGGGAGAGGGAACATGATAATAGAAAAGCATCACATTCTGGAGGGGTTATGTTGAATTGTTATATGTATTATTTATCATAGGAAAAGTCAAATTAAAGTATCTAAACAACTGGAGGACAGATGGAGATCAGTGTAGCAAGCAAGAGACATGTGGCAAGGGCTCAAAGGAGCAAATCTACAAGGCAGTAAAAGAGACTTTTTACCTTCTTTCTTACTTCTACTTTTCTACATATTAGAAAGCAAAACTGATCCCACAATATTGATGAATTCACTCCCCTCTTATCAGTAACTATTCCCCTTGAGTTTTCAGGCTTTTGCTGTTTCACAATGGACAGAATTATCAGGAGGCCAGTGAATCATCCAGTATTCACTTATGTCCTCCACTTCTTCTGACAATTATTATTAAGGGGGAGACACTGGGGAAAATATATGCACTGAGATCTAATTGCAAATGGTACGAGCAAGTTTTATTACATTACATGGGCACATTCCTAATAGGAATCCATACTTGAAGAAAAATTAACTGAGCTTATGAGTGAATCAGTATCAATCTTCTCCATTCTGTAATATTAATAGAAATTACAGAAGACTTATGCTAGAAATCACTTTCAAAGACAGAAATGGATATTGCACTGCTTAAATGAATGTTCCAGGCAAACAGACTATTTTAATCATGGTGTAAACTGCTGCCTCTCTAAAATACTCAGTGTACACCTTAAGGGCATCCTTGTCGCGAGGACATGAGTTATGGCTCTGCATCACCACCTTCTAGAAACACACCATTAGAGATCCTTTCTGATTTCTATCATTCATATTTTTTTATTACTGGAAAAGAATAATGAGGCATTATTTTCCAATGTATAATTTTAACCAGTGGCTGGATCCAGCTGTTCCATAGATGCTTGCATCACACAAGGCAATGCCAGTAGGAGCTACCTTTGCCTTAAGAAAAATACATTTCTTTATATTCTCATATCCATCAATGACCATCAAGCACTGTTGTGGTAAGTTCCACGAGTAAGCTGAGCTCATTACTGCTATGGCAGCAGCACACAGCATTGCTACTATGAGGTGATCTCCACGTACATAAGAGAGAAGAGTCTATAAAAATATACAAATGTACCTATAGATACTAGATAGGCAGAAGCAGAGGACTTCAGAGTGTTTCTTGTTAGCAGCAGGTGTAGAATCATTTAAGGGAAGAGGCAAGTCAAGATGGAAGATGACTTCTGCCTGAAGAGTTTTTCAAGGTTATCAAAAACATTCGCCATTTTTCCTTATGTAGTACTCGAAGCCATAGGAGAACACAGCTGGTTTACCATCACAAAAAGCAGGAATCTGCCTTCGTCAGAGGCTCAGCTCCAAACTGAATATTTTGCAAGCAAGGTTGTGCAAGATAACATATGTTAAATGACTAGGAAACAGAAAAAGGCAAATTTACTCACAAAAGAAATTGGACCACGTTCCGCATCTGACTTTGCAGTGATTTTCAGCAATAAGACCTCCCTCAACCAACATAATATCCTTTGAGAGGAGAAAACTGGCAGCTGGCTTTTCATTAGGGCAGAGACCCTTTTTGCTCAGGGGTGTGCTGCTAGGAAGAAGATAAGGAACCACATAGATTTTGCATTTACTGCTGCTTAGACAAAACTTATGCTCACCAAGCACAAGTCTTTAGATTGTGAACAAATTTTTTCTAAGTAAGATTTTTTCCCTAGGAAATCTTGTACAGTCCTTTGTGATCCTTCTGGGTCATCCCTGTTTTAGGGCTGGGGAGATGAACTAACATGAAAATATCAGAAGAATTATANCATCCCTGTTTTAGGGCTGGGGAGATGAACTAACATGAAAATATCAGCAGAATTATAACCTTAGGTAACATCTTGGTCATGCCAGGGGAATGACTCAGAAATTCACCTCCAGAATATGAATGCCTTTTTCCTGTTTCATGTTTGCCTCTTTTATCGCTTGGAAATTCCCAGTGATTTGGATCAGTTACTGTAAGAGGATGTCTTCTAATACCCTTCATATTCATGTAATTTCAGGCCAAGAAGATTTTCTAGGATGCACTTAAATTGAGGCTTCTTAAAAAAAATGGGAATGGAGATAAAGTAGTTCTAGTTACTCAAATTGATTTTTCTCCTTGGTATAAAATAACATTTCATGACCACTCTGCTGAGTTGCCACAACCACTCACATGATCTGGCCCAAAGGGGGATTATGAATTGGTTGAAATTAATGACTGGTTAAGTTAATGTGTTACCTTTATGTGATTACTGCAAATTGCTGAATAGCTGAGTTAACACATTACCTGCAAATGAATATTTATTGTTATGGGATTGTCATTAGCATCTTATTGTAAATTGAATTGAACCTTGGAGCTTTTTCTGGGAGTGCTTTTATTGTTTAAATATAAACACTTATTGCTAGAAGACACCTGGGAAGGTTTTGAATTACACTAGCCTAGTGTAGTTCAAACCTTCAAACTACTAGAAGTCTGCAGCAACCATGAGGGAAGAATTCTCATCTGGAGAAAACACTGAGAACACAAAGACTAGGAGATACTGATTGGTATACCTATAAAGGCAATCAGAAAAGCAACTGCAGAACATCTTTTTAAAAATAGTTGCTGATTTTAAAGATCATGTGTCAGAACACTGGCATGGCTGGGTAAAAAAAAGTGCCCATGAGAAGGTGGAATTCAGAATCCTGTGTGGAAGAAGCAGGGCAGTAAGTAGGATTACAGCCCTGGACTTCAGGTGAGCTGACTGGTCTCTTCAAAGACCTACTTGGAGGAATCCCATGGATTAGGGCTCTAGAAGGTAGGGGGTCCAAGAGAGCTGGTCAATATTCAAGCACCACTTCCTCCAAATTCAAGATTGGTGCATCCCTAGAAGCAAGATATCAGGCAAAGGAGGCAGGAAACCTCCGTGGATGAGCAAGGAGCTTCAAGAAAAAAACTCAAAAGGAAGATGGAAGTTTACAGAATGTGGAAAAAGGGACTGGCCACTTGGGATGAATATAGGAACATTGCCAGAGTATGCAGGGATGCAAAGAGGAAAGCTAAGGCCCGCTTGGAATTAAATCTGGCAACGGCTGTCAAGGACAAGACAAGCTCCTTCAAGTACATCAGTAGCAAACTGTGTTGTTCAAATGCGGCAAAGGGTTAGAACTCTCTAGCTTGCTAAATTCATGCACATTTTTTCCTTTTAAGTGCTCAGATGAAGGGAAAGGCTGAAACATGAGTTTCACATCTTAGCAAACTCCAAGAAGATGCACACAGGGAAGAACACTAGCAAATACCCCAATCGTGGGTTGCTTGAGACAGAACTCGCAAACAGCAAATTCAAGGGCAATCAAGCCTCATTAGCTCTGCTTCTCCCAGAACTGCTTCCTTTTTTACCTCCATTTTTAATAGGTACTTATTTTTACAGATATTCAGGTGTGCTGGATTTCACAAGACTGACTGAAGCCTGTTGAAAACAGCATGAGTGTGTCCATTGGCTCCAAAAGGGTTTGGGTCAAGCTGTGGCACAGCAGGAGATGACAGATTCCAGGAGCCAGAGGTGTGTCTTTGTGAAGTACACAGTTTGTTTCTGCCGCTGCTCTTTTATTGTTAACATGATAGAAGGTTTATATATCACAATGGCAATCAATAGAAATGGCAATCAAAAGGTAATGATGTATTTCCAGAAGTGGCTTTCACACTGTCCACCTTTAGGGCTTCTAACTTAACGGTTTAGTCTTGCTGAGTTTTATATCCTGCTGTTATAAAGAGCATTCTTGCCCTCTCCAGAGAGAATACTAATACAAAACCCTTCAAATGGATTTCTTTCTCTTCACAGACCACATGAAAGTTAGGTGATGATTCAAGGTGGTGTGAACTTTGCCTTGGAGAAGTTGTCACAGCTGCCAAAGTCTCCGTAACTCATCACTCTTAACTTGTATGGCCTCCTTTAGTAAGTTTTTAAGACTCAGGCAAGTTGGGTTTTGATACTACACCTTTTTATGTGCCTGCCCCATGGTATTGAGCATGGACACAAATATTACAACCCATGTGCTTTCACTGCTTTCCTTCTAACAGTTGGAAATCCATACATTTTCCCACAGGAAAATAAATTCCACTTGAACAGGAGTGACACGTTAGGTCCCCAGGTACTATACAGCTTCCCTTGTATGGAAAAATTACACAAAACGCAGGAAAGGGTCTAAAGACGTTACCTAGTCTGGTCCCAAGTTCCACCAGAACAATTTACATCCATCTAACCTGTTCCTAATGATTCCTGTTGATAAAAATTCCAGCTTCCCAAAATAATATGTTCTCTGTGCCACTCTTACAAGCTCTTATCTACAAGATTCATGGCATCAGGCTTAACAGATCTATATAAAGGAACAAAGACTTCTTTCATGACTAGGGTCACACGAAATGGAATTAACTGGCAGTCATCTGCCAGTTAATTTGATCTTGCAGGGTACCATCAAGGTGCTGAGTAATCTGTACTGTGATTGAAGCCAGAAGCTGTTAGAAAGGGCCTTGTTCTTTGCAAAACTTGTCTCCCAGAGAAATAAAATAAAATCATTTGGTGTGTCCAAACCCAGGTTTGAGTTTATGCCGCCTAAAAACATCCAGCAAGGAAGCAGAAGCACGACAAGTTACTGTGGCATTTCTTGCAGCACGAGTCAAAATCAGAGAATCACAGAAGAGCTGAGGCAAGAAGACACCTCTGGAGATCATCTAGTCCAACATTCCCTGTCTGGAGTAAGGTGAAGCAGAGCAGGTTGCTCAGGGCCATGTCCAGCTGGGTTTTCAATATCTTCAAGGACGGGGACTCCAAAACATCTACAGGCAACCTGTTCCTGACTTCAGTCATGCTTACAGTAAAAATGTTTTTTCTTATTTTGGCAACATCCGAGAAAGAAGATAAACAATTGGTCTGAATTATTAAAGGGATTGGTTATAAAAATGTCTATAAAAATAAGCTAAAATAAAGGAGTATTTCTGCTGGTATATTAGTGGGATAAATCACAGCTAAAAACCAAGACAGAGCTGCAGGGTGTCAGTAAACTGAGATTTATATACTATCAGAAGCAAAGAGCCTGGATATCTATGGCACAAATAATAATCTAATACACATGCTGACCCCGGAGATGTTTCCTTCTGTTATGCTCAAAATCTTGTATTTGGGCTAAGAGAAACACACCTTATATATAAAGCTAAAATTTTTATTCTTAATATAAATGAAATCTTAATAGCCTAATTCAAGAATCATTATTAGTCTAGATATAATTAACACAGGAAAAGAAAGAACACATAATAATACAGTTAGGAATCTCAATAATAGCAATATTACTATTTAAATTGTAACATTGACACTTAACTTTCATCCCTTTTTTCCTGAGGTTATGCTCACCCTTCACTGATCCTCTAGTCTTAAAATCAGTAGCCTCAGATTGCTAGAGGGTGTAGACAGCAAGTCATCAGCCTCTGGAGTCCTTGGCCAGGAGAAATATGATGTTCATGTTGATGGTTTCTACTTCCTCCCTATAGGATCCACTTGGATTCAGTTTTATCTCTTTGCTAACATGCTTTGATACAACCGTTTTTCTTCCTTGGTTTCCAGTGGCATGTTACATCTGAACTGACTGTATTTGGTGCCTTTTACGTATATAAGATACTATTTCTATGTACTTTTTGTTACCCTTGAAGTCTGCTTTGTCCAGCTGTAGGTCTTTCTTTCTTTAACTAACCATTATTCAGTTGTGTATAGTGCCAGCCCATGTCTCAGTTCTCATCACCCTGTGCCCGTACTCTTCTGCACCACATACAGTGTCTCCACTTCCCAATGTCTTTACCTGTATTTCTCTACAAAACATTGTTGTGCTAGAGTCATAGAGCACTTCATTACTGCTATCTGTGTAAAACTACAGTGGTAGCATAGGAAAATAAAGTTACTCAATTTAGCTATTGACACTTGGTCAATATGAGAAATTGATGTCAGAGCTAAATGAAGTAAAGCAAAGCTACAGGCAGGTCGAACAAAGTTCATGCAGCAGAAGCCAGACAAGCCTCCCTCCCGAGAACTTGCAAACTCTGTGGAAACCCGGTGGATGTGACTAGCGATGGTGTATTACAGAGCTACACAGGTACACTTTGGAGGGGATGATGGTCCTTCTGAGGTGAATGCACATCAGGTTCAGAGGAGTAGCAGGTTCTTGTTGGACTACATGCTAGGGTAAGTTCTTCTTTATCTTCCCCGAGGTGCTAGTAATGGAGGCATCTGACATTTCAGTTCTGATACCCCTAAATATCATACTTACACTCAGGTTTGAAATACAGTCCTAAAAAATGTCAATTCACACTTGTGCCCTATGTACAAATTATGCTATAGTGACATTATGCACTTTGAGAAATGACACACTGTGTCTGCCTGGTCTTTGGCCAAATATACTTGCAATAGAACCCCAAAAGGTAAAAATCTCCATCTTCAGGTGTTTTTTCAGTATGATTGGATGGCTTTTCAGTAGATACATTAGGAAGATACAAATACCTCTTGTGACAGTGCAAAATTTAATTGTGTGGTTATGTCAGAGTGCATGACAGCAGTAGTACTTGTCTGCATTAGGACCTACAACTCTATAAATCTCAGTGGCATTATGCCTCTTGGCTTAATTCTACCTTCACCACACAGAAGGAAAGAACATTTCTCTTTGATATATATATATGTGGGGGTGAAAAAAAGGAAAAATACATTGTGAAACATACATCAATGTCCTTCAGAATACAGGTGGATTGAAGGGCTCAAGAACAGATGGCACAGTCAAGTAACCATCTTCAGTTACTATTTAGAAAGGGTTTCCCTGTTTCTAAAATTGAAGAAGTGACAGCCGAATGCTCAGATCAACTGATAAAATGCAATATAAAATTTATTAATAAGACCATAGATAGATTTTGTACTTTGTGATTGGCTTCCCACTGGAAGAACCCTAAATTTTAGGACCAATATTGATCTTTAAAAGGTTCCACAAAAAAAAAAAAAAGGAAAATGAACATAAAATTATATTTTTATTTACAGATTCTTGTTCTCTGTGAATGTTGCTTAAGGAATAGACAAGGTATATATCTTCAGAATGAGAATAGAAGTTTTAGAATACTGGTGTGTATACCAAGCTTCATAATTAGTTAGCATTCCAATTACAGAAGTGTTTTTATAACAGTATAAGAAAATAAGCTTCCCCATAATAACATGTCAAAATAATAAAATATGATCAAAAACATCTTGCAAAGGCACAATTTCCCATCTGAAAATGCTGATTCCATGCAATAAAAACATTCAGCAATTGTATAGCAATTTTCTTAATTTTCACACTTTCATATAATTAAAATGTTTTGAGTTTATCTTTGTCGTATCATTCTGACATTGAAGATTTATTATAGAACATATTATGAAAGTTAGAACAATGTAGATGAGTATAAATGAAATATTTTAGAATGTGATCTGTAAAAAAAAAATCTCTTAATTTGAGAAGAAATGAAATTGTAAAGTCACACAAATTACCATGGGACAGAATTTTAATTTTCAAGCCGGTACTCACTGTTATATTAGTTTGTCACATAATGTTTCCCCTTCTCTTTGTTAATGGTTGTATGGGTGGCCGGAGAAGTACTGTAGAGAGTTCAATATTCTGTGGGACACAGCCTTGGCTGATGATATCTCTTCCTTGCCCCAAACTGAGCATTTGAAAATTAAAGTAAATAATATTCATACAAAGTTTTAAGATTAAAAAGTTGATCTTCAAGCAAGAAAAACTTTTTGTTATACTGAGTACTGAGGGAAAGAAGGTGTTCTGGATCTTGCACATATCATGACCGTGCTGTCAGCTTTTTATAAAGCTTCTTGTACTGAAAATTAGTAATGGTACTATTTCACAGAATCACAGAATGATATGGGGTTGGAAGGGACCTCTGGAGATCATCTAGTTGAACCCCTCTGCTAAAGCAGGTCCACCTAGAGCAGGTTGCACAGGAACTTGTCCAGGCAGGCTCTAAATGTCTCCAGAGATGGAAACTCCACCACCTCTCTGCTCCGGCACCCTCACAGTAAAGAAGATCCTCCTCGATGTTTAAGTGGAACTTCTTATGTTTAAGTTTAAGTTACCTATTGTCATGTCCCTGGGCAACACTGGAAAAAGACTGGCCCCATCCTTTTGACATCCTCCCTTTAATTAGTCATAGGCATTGACCAGATTCCCCCTCAGTCTTCTCTTCTCCAGACTAAAAAGACTCAAGTCCCTCAGCCTTCCCTCGTAAGAGAGATGTTCTAGGCCCCTAATCATCTTTGTAGTCCTTTGCTTCATTGCTATTTATATCCTAAGAATAGATATTCAAGGTAACTTACTTGCCCAAATTCCACTGAAATCCAAAGGGCTTGTAGTTTCCTGGTATATATTTTCAAAGACTTGTATGCACTTCAGGGAGGAACCTAGTCCATCTAACCTCACCCATTCTAAGAAGTAACTCTATTTCTTGTATTCGGTGTAGCCAATATATCTGCTGTATCAGCAGACCTCCCAGCTTAGGTGCTTAAGAATCACTGATATGAGCTTAGACCCCTTGCAGCTTTATGGGAAATTGGCTTAGAGCTTAATATCCATAATTTCAAATGAAAAACAGTCACTGAAACAGGTGATATGCATCTACCTACCTTTCACTATCCTCCATACACATTTGATCAGAGAACAGTTTGTCCAAGCCCATTGTGAACAGCAGAATGCCTCAAAATTATGTCTTTGTTATCTGTATTTTCATGTCGATATTCTAATGCAAGATATATTGGGAATAAACAGCATGGACTAAAAGCATAATGCATAATAAAAGCTACTACTTAACTGCAACACATAGTGACATAACTTGCATAGCTAGAATATTAATATGGAAAATTACAGCTCGAGGAATAGACCAAGAAAGAATAAAGATATATATGCTTGTTCCATATTCAGCAGATGAAGGACTAGACTGACTAAAAGTGGCTGAATAACGATTATAAGAGAAGTTTAATGATATAAATGAATCCCACAATTTCTGTTTCAATCTACCTTAGACTACCAAGATGAAAAGATCGGGAAGAAAGGTTTAGTCTGAGCAACCAGAAGAATCATCAGAAGGTGGGAGTAATGGAGATATCAGCTCATACAGCAGAACAGAGACTATCTAGTTGCTGAAATAAACTGGAGAAAGGAAGGTGAGGGAATTGCCTTCTACAGTTTATTGCAACAACAGGGAACTGATAATGTGAAAATAGAGGGAGAGTAAGATGGCACTGGCTGTTGAACAGTGGCATTCTTGTCTAAGGAAAAGAAAGAAGGAAAATAAAGACAATAGACCTTAAGAAAATAGCAAACTTGGAGAATTCATAACTGTGGGAAATAAGTCAAAGGGAAAAGACAGCTGTAGAATTAAAGCCACAGAAATTTAAGCCAGATGTCAGTGAAAGCTTTCTGACTATAAGGCTATTTAAGCATGAGGACAGATCGTCTAGGGAGATTTGAGTCTCTCTGTCATTGGAGATTTTTAAGAGCAGCTCAGGGAATCATCTGTCAAGAAAGACATAGATATGGCTGATCCTTCATCTGCAGTGTCCATGCCAGACTTCCTGAATTCACTCCCTGTGATGTCTTCGAGTTTTGTGATCTTCCCCAAATCCTTCTTTGCCCTCTTTTTACTGTGTTCTCCTTAGGGAATATGTCACATGAAATAAAAATGCATTCCTTCACTGGAGTCTCTTTTTTTGTAAATTCAGTAGTTATGGAATCAATAGTAGTTAGACAGCAATAAAATCTTTCTGCCTTCCCTTCTCAAATAAACCCTGTTTAAAGAAAAAGGAGGGCTATTATACTACATATAAAATATTGATCTGAAATGTACTAAACATGCATAATAGGAGAGAAAAGCTGAGATTTCTGTTTTGAAAAGGTCCAGCAGAATTTATTTTTATTTTGTTATATAGCACTCTTCTTTATTGGCAATTTATTTTTTGCTTGGAATATGGATAAGAAACCCTCAACTGATTTCCTGTAAAACAGAAACCTGTCTGGGCCACACTATTGAATACCCACTTTTCATAGTAAAAAGAAATATTTAAAATTCAGTGTGCTGCCAGGTGATGTCTCTTTGTAAATGCCTAGTTCTCAGTCCTCAATCCATTTCCCTCAGTTTCAACAACTCTCACTAGAACTGGAATTTAAGTCATCAACACCATACCAGTTAGAGGGTGATTTTATTTGACCAGAAAGAAAAGCTGATAAGGATGACCACCAAATGCATCCTGGCAAGCCTTGCAGAATTTGCAGCAGGCATTCTCACCTAGCATAAACCAAAGTATTCAGCTTGGCAATTCCTTCCCACAAAACTGTGTGTTTTCAAGTGTATTATTGTACATAAATGTCTCCATCTATCCATAACAAGGCAAACACAGTTTATTTAGCAGTAGCTCCAAAACCAAACTTAGTCACTGACTGTTCTGAAATCTAAATTTTATGTGCTTGGCTCTGGAGAGGAATTTAATATTACAAAATCATTTGAGAAAGCTTTAGAATAATCATGGCAGAGATCCCTGATCTCTACTACCCTGAACAACCACCCTACTCAATAAACTACACAGCCATGGTCATGCTCATTTGCTTCATCAAGGCAATGAATCTTGAATTTTTCTCTGAAAAGACCTGAGAAGAGGGATTGAATTCCTCCTCCTGATTTCCCCCCAATTCCTATGTGCACTTGGACAGGTAAAGCATTTCCCTGAGTGATGGCAAGTGGGAAGCTGATGTCTGTCAAAAGGATAAAGGTCTATCCAAATAGTATTGTTTAAAATGAATCAAAAACTTTTTCAACTGAGTTTTAGAGGACAGCAGCAAACGCCATTCTTCTTTGAATGGAGACTGGCTTTACAGAAGTGTGTTTGACTTGTTCTGTTCCTGAGAAAATCCCGCAAGGGAGGCAGGCACAGGAGCAGCTGCTCTCGGGATCACAGTCAAGCTTAAGCACTGCAGAGAGGCCAAGCAGCTCTGTAACTGTCTGGGGTACATCAAAGTTAAAATATTGAGACAGATGCTGGGATTACTCGCTGTCAGAACTCGGTGGCAACATAGCAGGAGGTTTTTGGAACTGAATTCTACTTCAAACCCAGGATTGGGTTTGGACAGAATTGGACACTTAGATCCTTAAATTCCAATCAGGATGGGATGGACAACAGCAGACAAGCTAATCTTGACTTTTCTGCCTTCTGATCAAACGAAATCTTTATCCCTAGGAGCCATTTTATGCTTTTGAGAGCTGAAATAACTCTCATAGATGTTACATGGTGGGGAAAAATCAACACTTTCTTTTCATACTTTAAAGTGAGAAACTGAATAATGAAGGCTTCATGAGACCATCTCATTGCAATTTGCAGCATGGAAAAGAATGGAAAACTCAATCCAAAATGAACAGCACTTTTCTAGCACTTCATATCCTTAAAGCTAAGTGTGTTGTATCTCTTTGTAGGATTAGGAACTAAACTTTTGCTATGATCTACCATGCTGAGATCTCTATCTAGCACAGAGAGGTTTAAGTGGCACTCCTCTGCTTAGAGAGGATGAAACTCAGTCATTCCTGTAAAAATAAGTCCAAGTTATGATTACCCTTCCTTGCATGTGGGTTTGCATTTCTACATGTGCACAGTAATCCACAGTGCTTATGCATGCTCACAATGTTACAGATTTTTTTAGACTTACAGAGATGTGTGTCTGAATACCGGTAAGCAGCACTGAGACTTGATAGATAATAAGCTTAATTTTCTTCATCTGTTTTCATTTTTCTCATTTTCCCTTGAGGGATTCATCCCTCGTTTTATTATAACATTGTGGCCATTTATTGTAAAGTTTTGCTACATTTCCTTAGTGGAATTCAGTTATTGTGAGTTGTAAAGTGATATTTTTATATCCACCTTGTGACACTGGCTTTTACAAAACCATTTAAATTACCATTGCTTTTAAATGAAGCTGGGAAAAATATACTACAATACCAGACTTTAGTTCTGCTTGAGGAAATTCTTTGACAGAGACAGAATAATTCCACTGTCTAGGGACTGAGTCCTTACCTGAGATGAAAATCACCTCCTTGTTGTAATGACACTTTAATAGAAGTGTTGGGCAGAGAGCCCTCTGCCCCCCCTGCTCTCCACGGTGCATGCTGCCTCTCAGCTGAGAACATGTGGAGCACGTCTTGCTCGTATGAGATTAACACGTCTTTAAATACGTCATGTGTAATAGCACAACTTCCATGGGAAAGACTTAAAGCTGTTCAATCAAATTGCTGATAAGAAGAGCATCAAGGCAGTCCCCAAGGAAGCAGAAGTTTGGACATCTTTAGGCAAATCCAGAAATGTCTATCTTCCACGTCCTGGAGGAAAACCCCAAGCTGCCAAGTATTAGATAAAAAAGGGGTTAGAGCAGCTGCTGCTGCTTTTATTTAGGATCAAACCCAGCAATTATGGTCTGGCAGTTCCTCACTGGTGCCTCCTGCAGTCAGCCTGGAGGAATGCTGCACTTCTGAGAGGAGCACAGCTCATGTAAATCACACCACAGTAGATCAAGACACCCGACACCCAAAGTTTTTAAAAATATTTAGGCCCTTAAAGGTGAAGATAGACATGCATCTGTGGGATTTTCACAAATTCCTACGTATCGAAATATAATTTGGAGGTTGCTTAATTGGGAGTTTGGCACTTAAGGCACTTTAATACTTCTCTGGGCTTTATGCATTTTACCCCAAAAGTCTAACTTTGAATTGACCTTTCAGCAAGCAGGGTTGTTTCTTCCCCTCTTCACCTCTGTTTTATACTGTCTTGGCTTTAGCAGTGTTATATGCTTCATTTATGCTGGAGCACAGAAGAGAAGAGTCATGTCTGAGGAATGTCCCTTTGGAAACACATCTAGATTCTGCTTCCAGTTCAGGATGATTTCCAATAGTGCTGGTGCCACTGAGATCAAACCTCACTCTGTGCACAATTGCTGCTTGATATTTATAATAAAGTCTTGATTCACCAGGTAGTAAACAGGCAAAACATATGTACACGTCTACTGAGATGTAGTAACCCAAGAGGCTCAGCATCTCTGCAGTCCCTTTAATATTAAAAACACCAAAGATATGCAGTTATGTGGTGATCCATTTGGGAGCTTACATGGGCTAAGATATATAGATCTAATATTTCACTTTGCAGAAATGGTTTATTTCCAGCAGTAAATACAATGTTTGTGAAATGAGAATACGCTATTTCAAACTGTTATTAGGCCACTGAATAATTGAATTATTACTCATCAGGGGGCAGTGTAATTTGTTACCTGTGTGATTTCAACACTCTGAATCAAAGTAATTACATTCATGGTGTCATTTAGTGAAATAAGGCAGTGAAGGTCTCTATGAAGAGAGAGGCAATTGCTGAAAGGATTTTGTTGAAATAATAGCACCAATTCAATTGGTCCTCTTGCTTCATTCATTGTTACTTTATTATATGGCTAAATAGCTCATTCATGTGCTTTGCAGGAGTGACAAATATGAGCTTTGGAAATGGTATCTATGGAGGAAAAAATGCACAGCTTCTAGGGGAAAGCACCAAACAGTCATTTTTAGTATCACAAATGTGCAAATGGCAAATGGTAGATTAAATTTATAAAAAAGAACACAAAGGCAGATTTTAATATCCTTTGAAAATTCAGTGGTGAGATTCCACTAGAGGTTTGTCTAGTTTAAAGAACTGGTGGGAGATGTATGAAGACTGTTTCAAACCATAGAGCAGTCACTTCCAAATCTCATGAACTAGGCTTCAGGAAACTATGAAATTAGTATAAAAAATGGGTTATTTTTAAATACTCAGCATTTTGGAGTTATTATTTTATTTTTGCCTGCAATCTGCTCAAAGGAGACAACCTGCAGCTATTTAGATGTTGTGAAGACTTGTGGTAGACTTGATAACACTTTGGAACCATTAGAATATCAAAATACTTCAGTCAAGTCCCTTCTCTGATATCAGATACACTCCAGAACTGACCAATTCAGATAATGGGGGCCCTTCCCGGGGTCTGAGAGGGATTTGTGTCTCCTTAGCAAAAGAAAGACACGTGCCGGTTCCAACAAGCTGTTGAGCACCTCAGTCCTGCAGGGTATTTAATTCCCAGCCAAAGACTGAAACCCTGATAACTGGAAATTTTTTGCCCTAAAAATAGATTTCTTCACATTGTTGGATTCATGTAGCATTTTATATAATTACAGCCCTTGTTGGAAAATTTATGTTCTACAGATCTGGCTCGTAAATCCTACACTTTACAGTACTACTGTGGCTCCATTATAATCCCTTACTGCTGAGCCCAATATTTATTATTGGAGAAAAAGGTGGAAAACAGATCCACACTTTTGAAAGTGTTCCATAATACCACAGTGTTTTAGCAAATTCTGAACTGTTACTTTCATCTGGGGATTTATCATGGGGATTTATCATGGTGCCTACACACATAAATAGCAGGCCCATATGTGTGTATTTCTTTGAATAAGAAAACAAAGTTGTGATCTTTTTTAACAGGAACACAGTTTTCTGGTGTGTGTAATCATTTGGGAAAACAGTCTTTCTGTTGCAAAATTTTAAAAAAAGAGTGATTTTTTGCTGAGGGAAAGTTTTCAGTCCTTTTTGAAAATCTGTCTCAAATTATCTTGAAGTGATCTTCAGAAGATTGACAGAGCAGTTCCTTATTATGATATCTCAGGGCATAATTTCATGCTGAGTTTTCCTCATAAGGCAAAATCAGCATGAAGGATGTTTACCTTTCTCTGTGCTTTTTGGTAGAGCTATACCCTAATACAGATCAGTGAAGTGATGTGTTTTGGAAAGGAAACATCTTCCACTACTTTTAGAATCATAGAATCGTGGAGTAGTTTGAGCTGGAAGGGACCTTTAAGGGTCATCTAGTCCAACTCCCCTGCCATGAGCAGGGACATCTTCAACTAGATCTGTTTGCTCAGGGCCCCATCCAACCTGACCTTGAATGTTTCCAGGGATGGGGCATCTACCACCTCTCTGGGCAACAAGGGCCAGTGTTTCACCGATCTCATCCTAAAAAATTTCTTACTTATATCTAGTCCAAATCTGCCCTCTTTTAGCTTAAAATTGTTACCCCTTGTCTTATTGCTACAGGCCCTACTAAAAACTCTGTCCCCAAAACAGAGACCTGTGCAAACAATCTCTAATAGCATTCTGTTTTTCCGAATCATCAGGCACTTTTTCCCCCTCTTACCACCACAGGGACTTGCAGTTTTCTCCTGGTCTCACTGTGAGATCCCACAGACGACTATCTCCATGGTGCAGAGAAGTTGTGCACAGCTCCTTCCAGCAAGACTTGGGACTAGGAAGCATTTCTTGGAGCCAGCCTTATGGCTTGCAAGGTGAAGTCCTAGGGCAGGTGCAAAACCTGCCTCGAGAGCACTAGCAAAGAGCACTGTCCACACCAAGGCAGTTTGCCACTGAGACTTTCCAAAGACATTCTCTTTTTTCTACTTTTTTTTAAGAAGGTGCTGGCAGTCTGGGCAAGGCTCCAACAGAGGTAATTGCATTCTATCATCTTGCATTCTCCTTGCAATTGATCCTAACAGCCGTGATGCAACAAGCGTCCATAGACAGTCCTGCAAGCAGACAGCAGCACTACTATATTATTTAAGGCTTTAAACACTAGCATTGAAATGCTAGAGTGCATGTGCACTTCAAAAAAAAACAAAAAAAAAACAAAAAAAAAAAACCAGAAGCATTTATGTAGGGAAGAACTGAAAAGAAAAGAAATTGAATAGGGAGGAAATGTGACAGAGTTGGTAAGGCAAAAATTACAGCCTTCAGCGCTCTTATTAAGGAGGACAGAGGATCTCTGCAGATGACATAGGATGGGCTCTGAGTCCCTAGAGTGATTGCTGTCCCCGTGAGTATATGGCAGATGGCAGGGTCCCTCGTGGGAAACACTGCTCACAGGAGCCCTGAGGAGACAACAGTGGTCATGGCTGTCAGATGCCATGGTTTAACAACTATCACAAGGTCATCGTCAACTTTTGTCCCCTGCTAATGAAAGTGTTTAGATTCCTGGAGGAAGGCACATCCTGAAAACAGCTCCGTTTACCTCCAGGACTGTGTGACCAAAAGCTGTGAAATTGGGAGCCCTCCTCCCGCTGTGGAATCCCTGTGCTCCATGTGGCATCCTGGCACTCACGCGCCGGTGCCACAGGAAAATGGTGCTTTCTGAACAAAACCTGGGTGAGAAAAGTTCTTGTTTGAGCATAAATCCCTGATTGCCTCCAAACAAACGGAAAGCTTGTAGTTAAATATATAGTAAATGTGGGTTATTTCCAAACATCCACAGCTCTCTGTTTGATCTGAATGAAACACGTCTGCCAGAGACAGCTGCTTCTAGTCTGCTTGCTGCCAATGATATTTACAATGTCTCTCCCTTTCTGCATTTCTCTCATTTTTTTCCCTTTCTTTTCCTTTTTTTCCCCTTTTTTCTTTCCCCCAGGTTTTTACTGGAGAGGTTATAACACTCAAATCCTCCTGGATTAATATCATGCCAGTCCCCTTGAGCTAAATAAGCATCCTTGGCTACATAGTTCCACTGAACCCAATGGGTCTATGCCAGTTTTATGGTCTTTTAGGAACTGACTTGTACACCTGGGCCTAGACTGAATACATGCATTTAATAGGCTGGGCAGCACAGGGTCTATGCTCAGGTGGTAAAACTTCTGAGGTTTTTTCACTTCTGAGGTTGTTTAACTTGCAGAAATAGCTGTTTTTCACATCTTACCAGCTTGATGCCTTCTGAGCTTTGTTTTTCCGGTGGCTCTAAGGAGAAGTCTGGAATGGAAAGGGAGAGGAAGATCCCCAATTAATCAACTATCAGAAGGACTTGATCACCAATGAATATATAAGAAAAGAAGACTCCAGACACAAAAATCAAACAGTTTTGTAAACACAAAAATGTGCAGCCTGTGCCAGCTGGTTGCCTCTTTGAGCTGAAAAACAGGTTTGATCTATGAGAGAACATTAATTGTGGAGTTAGATCAGCCTGAAGGCACTCTGGTAAGGTTCAGTGTCAAATTTGCCCCCTTGAATCCATCAATACTGAGAACTTCACTTTAGACTGTCTTCACACAATGGCTGGCAATTGATCTACTGCAGCACAAGTTCCTGCTCATCAGCTCACCCACAGCCAGTGACCATGATCAAAACAGCAAAGGGAGTGCAATTGCATCATGGCAGCTGACATGCTTTGCTCGGTCTTTGGAGCGTATGCCTAGAAGGTAAACTGCAGTAATTCAACTTCTTGACATATATTTGTTGAGAACAGCAGTGTAAGACTATCCTTTTCAAAAGACACTAAAGAGCTTAGATTTGCAGCTCTCACTTGGATGGCCTGATTTTCCTGATTGGAAAATATCAGGAAAAAAGGACACTAGGACTTCTTTTCTCCATACTAAACAACCCCAGGTCCTTCAGCCACTGCTCGTAAGACTTGCTCTCTATACCCTTCACTAGTCTCCAATTCTGTGTAGACATACAGAGATTTTAGTATATGAGGTCTGTATTACCTTACAGGAGCCAAATTCCTTTCTAATATGTCATTTAATACAGAATCGTTCCTATTTAAGCCTCATCTGGATGCTGCTTCTGAAGTCTGGAGATATATTTGGCTTCAAGTTATGACAGTAAAGTAGGCTAAAAATGTAAAGCTGTTAATCAGCAATATCATCCATCTGATTCAGTATTTATTAGCTCGTTTATAATGGCTGTTTGTGCTGATATTCATTTTAATTTTGATAGGATGTAATGCCTTGAATTTAATCAAGTTAGCTGTATTTGAAATCGCTGATAATAAATGCCTTTCACGTCAACAGTTTAGAACAGATTTGGGTTTTCAAAAGGATTTATGAGATGTAAGATAAATGATGTCAGGTCATTGCTTTTCTGGAAGATGACCTGTACCTATGACCATCCTGGCTGCCTTTCTCTGAATCCTTTGGGAAGGTAGGGTTTCACGACATGGAAATTGAGCCTCACTGTCTTGTATGCCATATATACCGCATTTCGCTGGACCCATATTCAAATTCCATGTTGGAATGAGATCTGGGTGAATACCAGCACCTCCTCCCCAGTGTAATACTGTTGTGTGTGGGCTACCAGGATAAAATAATTCGTCCTGGTCAGCTCCACAGTATGGAATCAGGAACTGCTGAACTACACAGTGTATCTGCTTCACAGCTCAAACACTCCTCAAGGCTGTTTTATAAACACCCTGTTGGCTGACACTCCTTCTCCTGATGTCCCTCTTGTGAGCTGCTGACCACCTCCATTGAGCTCTTTCTGTCCTAGGGAGAATGAAGAGATTCAGTGACTTTTATAGCCTTATAATGGCCCGTCCCTTGTTAAACTCAACACTGGATGCACCTCCCTCTCCAACGTGGCTGTGCCGCAGGTAACGCACCTGCACTGCTGTTTCTCAGAGATTCCTTAAAATTAATGTCTGCATTTTTTATAGATTCCTTAATGTGAAATGTCACATTCCTGGCAGAAAAAGCATATAGTCTTTTGCAGTGCTTGCAAAAAATGTATGAATGATAAACTAGAGGAGGTGGAGTTTTTTCTTCTTCAGGTTCCCCCATATCTGTGACTTAGTGGTGGAGTATTTGCAAAATTTAGAGAGGGATCAGAAACATGGCACTGCATCTGAGCTTCATTTGTAGAAGGTAAAGTAGCATATGTTATGAGTCAGTTAATCTCTTTAGGGCTTTATCCAGCACAAATTAGGTTCTGTGGTCACCGAGTCACAGCAGGCTGTGGGCCGCTGTAGCCTTGGAGCTTTATTCTGATTCAGCTGCCAAGAAATGAACTGCTCTGTGGGCGCAAAAATTGGCTTAAGCTCTGTGAACTCCAGCCAGGCCTGCGCAGCTCCAGCGGCTGCCCCTCTCTCTCCGCACACCGACGTGATTTCCTTCTCACCTACTCTCCAGCAACCCTGATGTTATGACGCAGCCCCTAGAAAACAAAGAAGGTGCTAATTCAGTCTCATTAGAAGTCAGAAAAGGTTGAGAAATAGTTGTAAAAGATGTGGAAGCCTTCACCATTTTGGCTATTTGAAGCTAGCCAGGACAAATGCACGCTGCAGGGATTAGTGCTGTGCTGCTGATGGAAGCAGAAATTGCCTTTTTTGTGTGTGTTAGCTTTTTTTGTGTTTGTTTTGGTTGTTTGGGATGGTTTTTTTACATATTTGTCCCTAGTCTATAACTGTAGATGCTGCAATGCCAATAAAAATAAAATGCCTTAGGTTTCCTAAGTGGACAAAAGGAACTGGGGAACATAGCTCTAATTACAACCAAAATCTCAGAGAGGCTTGAAAATCTCATTCTTAAATCACTGAACAGAGGCACAGCCCAAATCATAGGGAAGTCACAAGTGCTCACATGTGTGTGTCAGGTTATTTGGTCTTATAGGCACCTTCCTCCTTCCTTACTAACTCCTTGACCTTGGTAAAGAACACATCATCTCTGCTCTGCACATTATAAATGGGGCTATAAATATCTGCCTATGTCTCAGCAGTAGTGTCGAAATCAAACAAGTACTTACTCTTTGAAGAAACTACACCAAAAATCAATTTATTGTTACCGTATTCATTTTTGCCATGTTATTTATTGATGCCATTCATATGAATTAATGACTATTAAAAACATTGCTTAGTCATTTTAATTTCTAATTTTAGTGATTCTTTTAAGTGAACTTTCATGGAGAAGTACTTTGTTCTGATTTGTTTAAGTATAAAACAAAAAGGATGTGCATAGCTGTGACATCCTGAACATACAAGACATTATCCATGTATCAGTGACAAGAAGCTGGTGTCACTGATGTTTGGCAACTACAGCTTGGCCATGAGGCATTGCCAGAAGAGGCCAGGCAGAGGTCTAAATCCCACCTCCTTGCAAACACATTGAGAACTTCTCATTTCTGGGCACATGGAATAAGAGCCAAAGAAACAGTCAGGCTGTTGACATATTATTTCAGCTGAGCAAGCCTCCAGTCCTGCTTTGCCTGTCTACAGTCAAATACTTAAAGCTGTGATGCTGCATGTCTTGGACTCCTGCATCCCAGCTCAGGTTCAAGCACATCTCTTGCTTAGGGCCCTTTGGGATTCAAGAACTTGGTGCCCTTTTGAGTAAAAGAACCCTGAGAGATCTGATCTGGTGAGTGTGCTCAGATCAGACTCACATACGCTGGTAGCCCTGACTTCAGCATGAAGCATGGTAACCACCATCACTTTAGTTCAAAAACAGCCAGAAGAGGAAGTGCAATTTCAACCTACTTGGCTCTTGGCACTTTGAAGACCTGCCAAATTTAGGTGCAAAATTAAGAGCGTAATTTAGAGCTGAGAAAGGCTGACATTGTACTTATCAGAAAGAAAAAGGAACAAGGAGATTATTTGTGCCTCACTTCCCCACTTTACTGCCTGGCTCCAAGCATTTGTGTTCACTCAGGGTGGTATCACAGCTTCCATGAGTCCATTTCTCACAAATAGCACTGATTGCAAAGTTGTTGACAGTTGCAAAGTGCAGGACAGATGTAAATACAAAAGGGAGACCTGTCTTAACCATTCTTACCATTCTTATTATCCAAAGTATGTGGCAGATATGCAGCAGCCTGAACAAATGTGTTTGGGGATACTGAACATGAGTAGCACAATCAAAAAAAACCCAAAATCTAGTAGTTTGCTTACATATTTCCAACTTTAATTTGGCAAAGCACATGCTTTATTTGTGAATAATTTTTCAATTACCCTACTCTATATCCAATGATGATTGAAAAAATATACTCAGACTTGAATGTATGCACGTGTTTAAGGGTTTTGTATATCAGAGCCTGCGGGACTGGCCCTAATACATCCATTTTGCTTGACTGGTAGAAATATTTGGTCTGATCTTGGTAACCCTTCATGATATTCTTCATTTACAGAAGCTGTAACCTACACAGAAAGGGTTGTCTCAAAAGTAATATACCTTCAGCAAGTCAAATTCCTTTGGGACGATCTAAAACTAAATTTTATTTACTGTCATCTTTGCTTGGGTTTTCTGCTATAAGGAAGAAATGCTGGTTTAGTTAAGGCACTAACTAAATAGAGACAGCTTTTCAAAAGATTTGCCAAATGTTTGTCAACTGTCACAAGACCATGCTTCTATTATTATTTTTATGACTGGGTACCATAAAGGCAACAACTAAGTACCTGTTTCTCCAAAGATCTCTGAATATCAGGAAATTTGGGAGCTTTTGAGGCAGAAAGTCTTGGGAGGCAAGGTGAGGCAAATACTTGAAGGACTGGGCCTTCCAGATGGAGCTGATCTTCTCCTTTTCACATACATTATATGTGGTAACTCTACTTTTGCTTTAAAGTAAGAGCAATCAAAAGGATTCCTTTGCACTGGATCTGGTGAACTGTAGGCCCATCTCATGTATTGGTTCAGCATAAGATATTGCATATTCCCTGCAATTAATACAGTCACAAGAGCAGTGACATAAGCATAACACAAAATCATCTGCATGAAGCATAAAAGATCCTAGTAATTTATGAATATTGCTTTTAAACTATATTATGCACTGTCCAGGGAAAAAACATCTCTACTGAGCCTTATTCACTTTGCAGTTAAATCAAATTTAGGGTAGGATAAAATGTGTCTTATCAATGAAATTTTACTTTAATTTTTACAGAATTGATAGCAAAAACAGATATTAGATCCCAAAATAGAATTCTAAGTATGCACGAAGAGCAGGGCAAGACAGCAAGACTCAAGAGCACAAGCAGCACATTTGGACTAGGTTGCTAGAAAGAGATTTTTAGGGCAGAACAAAGCCGTAACTGGTGGCAGGGGTTACCTAAGCACTGTGTCTGGTAGTTCACAGCAATACTGCTAATCACATTACGTGATTTCTTGATACAGCTGTTCCTTTCATCACCAGGGTAATAAGGAATGTGGAATGATTTTTGATTAAATGGAACTGGAATTTGAGAGGGTGGGTATATGAAGGGTAAAACTTTACATTTTTTGTTATTATTTCATTTGCTTACCTAACATTAAACTCTCAAATGCATACTTAGAAGGGATGGCAAAAACATCCCCACCAAAATATATTCTTTTTCAGTAGGAAACTAGGGGTTTGATTGAATGAACAATTTTGTGAAGTGCACCTGCTTTCCCTAATAAGAAATTCTTGATTTTTATGTAGGAGTAAAAAAATCAAAATTCCCAAATCATCCATGTATTCAGGTTCTTAGTATTCAGTTATAGTTACTATGAGATGCCTAAAGGTTCTCACGAATATTTCATCTCTGTTTTATATGGAAAGTAAAAAACATTTTTCTCTAACTCTGTTATTTAGATATCCAGGATGAATTTACTGACTGACAGGAGAAGGACCCCACACCTTTCCAGTAGTACATCCTTCTGCCATCACGGTGGCATGACAGGGGAGAAGAGGGTCATCCAAAAGGCTCTCATGACCAGCCCAGAATATCCATAATCCATCTTGACTATATATTAAGACTGTCCTCTGTGAAAATTCCTGCAGGAACAGTTTCTATTGAATGTTTATAAATGTCTTATCTATGTAAAATTTTAACGCTTCTAAAGCAGAAACATCTAGGGGAGTATTTGGGACAGTCCACTTAGGATGTTAATCAACACCTTTAAGTATGCAAAGTGGACTAGATGCAGCAGGACCTGAGCTGGGGAACATCTAGAATTGTCCTGGAGAGCCATGTCTGAAGCTGTTAAATCAGTTCGTTGTCTCGTCCCTGCTGGTGACAAACCAGGAGGACTTGCTGGACCACTCAAGGAATTAATATCTTAAGTGCATTGGGTTTGCACAGCCCTGACACCCAGCTAAACCACAATTACAACTAAAAAGAAAACTTCATTTTCATACATAGAACTCATGTCCCACAGCTCTTGCCGCAACAGTGGGTTGGATGCTACTAAGCTGGATGCCTGGAGAAAATTTTTGTACCATAAGGCAGACTCCTGTTTCTCCATGTGTCTGCTTTACTACAGCTTGGCTACTCCCAAGTGTTGTCATGCAGCAGTGAACATAGCATGCTGCTCTGGGTCTCCTTTCTTTTTGTATAATAATCCAAAAGCCAGGAAAGAATGTGCTGATTTTCACAGATCAGCATATAACTCTGCTCAAAGTGGGTCAGACCATCATGCAAATATGTGAGGATCAGCCCATCACTGTGGAAAGAAAAGCCTGGGGAACAGAAATAGACTTAGGGATGACTTCATATTCCTTGAGGCATTCATAGGGGCAGAGAAAAAGAAAAAGAAGCAGCGTTTGTAGTTTTGGGTCCTGGTTTGCATAGTTTCTGAGCACCCTGATCTCCATTCAATATCACTGATGTTCTAGAAATTAGGCCAGAAATCAGGCTGTTCCTGTGCTGATGGGAGTGACAGGTGCCTACTCAGATGACAGCTGAAATGCTCTCTCCATGCTGGCAGGGCAAAGCCCTGGGCTTTTCATCCTGAATACATTCTTCACCAAAGCAACAGATTTGGGGTTGGTTACATCTTTTATGAGCACTTTTTCAATAAATTAATCAGAAGCTTCAGGGGATTTAAGGCTTTTAAAAACAGATCAGTTCTTTTGCAATTCCCTTCTGAGAGCTTCAAAACTGGATTTCTTCCCATTCAATTTTTCATATTTCCATTTTGCAAAATTGAAGATTCCTGAGCCAATGCAGACAGAGTCTGTACTCTCCTTCATCAGAATTTGCCTCGTAGCCACTGTCCGTGGGGTCCAATGACTACTCTATGCAACATCACTGATTCAACGAGCTGTGCCAAGGAGTCACAGCCACCATAATCATATATGGCTGAACCATGATTCCTCCTGCTCGTTAAAAAGTGCCAAACACCATCTTGTCTCAAATTGCCCCTCTAAGCATGGACAAGGTGAATAGACTTCAAAGCAGAAGTGTCTTGAGCTACTCTCTGCACGTGGGGAGCTGCACAGCTTTCTAAAGTCCTCTTTGGGCCAGTTTGGTGTCTCCCAATGGCTACAATGAATTGCACCCACTGCTTTGAGGCTTCTTGCCATTGTTTGGGAAGCCAGTTCAGAGTTAATAACTTTCTTATATTCAGAAAGAAAGAGCATTGAGATCACTGATAAGCTCATGCTGTGCAAGGCATCAATACACCGAACAAGAGATACAGAGGGCTCAGGCAGAGCCTGGAATTGCAGCTGGGAGTATCCCCTCTGCTATAGTAAAATAGGTGGAAGAGGTATATGGAGTTTGTTTCAAGCGCTTACCTTGTCAGCCAGTATAGCAGTACCCTTCTGTGAGGAGAGACCCAAAGGAGATAACAGGAGTCCTTACAACCCCACAAAAACAGCCTGCACCTCATATACTGCATGATTTCAAAGGATTCTCCATAAAACAGGTGCACAAAAGGCAGGTTATTTGTGGTCTTTTGTATCTTTTGCTGTTTGCACAGTAAAAAATCAAGGCAAAGGAGACACAAGGGCACAGTCACAGCTCATATAACTTTTTACAACAAATACACAAACGTACCATTCTTAACTATATGTTTTCAATTCCTTTTGTCTGATTTCTGGCTATTTCTGTAATATATAGCACCATGTACACCATTAGGGGTCTCTCAAGCACTTTGAAGTTCTACTGTGAGATACCTGACACGGACACAAAAGAGAGGTCAATATTTCTTCGGTGTGGTCTTGATTCAGACAGGTGTCTAGGCAGAGCCCTCACAGTAAGACATAGGGTTTAAGAGCTCAAGAATCCCTGTTAATATTAATGAAAGTATAAAAGACCTTGTAGCTATGTAGAAAACAATTGTGGTACTGGAAGAGTGTTTGGACTGAAGACAATAGTGTAAAGGAAAATTGAAAGCTGAACCTACCAGATCTGAACAATGCCTAGTCTCCTGGTGCCCAGACTGCCTTGGAAACTTTGACGTTTGGCTGTTTAAAGTTTGCTTTTTCTTTTGATTTAAAAAAAAAAAAAAGGAACTTTTTTTTCTTTTTCTAAGTAGCACAAGGCCTCAGTAGTCTTTAGCAGGAAAACTCTCAAGACTCAAAGTCAATAAAAGCTGAAAAGGGTAATTGTGACAAAGGCTTTTTTTTTTGGAATCCCTTGGCCAGAGACGAACTTTGCATTTGTCAAGAATATGTACTATAAGTAAAAGCATGCATAGGGAAAGAGAAATGGACATTCCAATGGATGTGGGTATGACAGCAAATCTATGGCCTTTCAGTCGGGCAGCTCATAGGAAAATTCTAAGGGGTCTGCAGAGGGGAACGAAGAAATAAAAGGCTTTTGTCAGTAGGCTAGAATACGGTATACAGAGGTCTACACTTCCACAGAAAAAAATCTTAGGAGTTCAAAACTAAAAGAAGTTGAAAGCCACAAGAGTGGAGAGACACATGAAAGAGAAAGAGTGATGGAATACATGATAACGTAAGTTATAAAATTATTACTATCCAGAAGTCTTAAAAAGAAACTAGTGTCCACACACACTTTCTGAAAGATGGCTTCCAATTTGAGAACTCACAGGCTAAGAAATAAATGGGTAATAACTTATAGATTCATCCAAAACCTGTATTTTACTGGCACTTTATGTCAATACTTAATATAAAACTAAGCTACAATGTAAACAGTCAAGGGGCCTATATTTGCAAATAATGGATTACACTCAGAGGTGAACAAAATTTGGAATTCATCTTGAAGTTAAAACAGGCATGCCAGCATTTTTTTTGCAATGTATGCTGACAAATAGTTTGAATTAAGGACATTTTTATACAAAAATTAGAATTTTTTCTTGACGTTATCATCTGGAATAAAATATTTTAACTGAAGTTCAGTTGAACTGCTTCACTGTTGATTACTGATATGGTCTCACATGTTTCGTTTGGATTTAGTTTAATATAGCTGTAGGACTTTTTCACTACAACACCTCACAGGCATTATATCTCAGGAGAGTGGTGTCCGTGTTCCCTTTCACAACTTGGATTGTTTTATCATCTGTTATGATGCACTGGGGTCAGTTGATTTCTGTCCTTGAAACACAGAGCAGGCTCAGAAGGAAATCCATTTTGTCTTGTGAAAGAAGGAAGCCATCCTTTGGAGACCTCTAGATGATCTGGGGTGATAACACCTCAAACCGTCGTCTCATGGGCCAATGCACAAAGTGGGAACGCAGAATAACGATTTGCTAAACAGAGCAAGCTAAATCTTCTCAGGCAGTTCAACAGGATACAACACTTTTACCTGGGCTGAACCAACCCAGACTAAAATAATCCTACTAGACCCTATCAAGGGAAAGAAGGGTTTTTTTTCTAAGACAGATTTTTATTTTTTAAAAAAATGTAATATTTTGACATTGAATAAACTGCATTTTTCATCTAAACGGAATTGCAATCACCTTTACCTGAAAACTCTAACAGGAACAAAATACATCAGTCTCGATTCACCACTTTTGTTTTCTTTTGGCACCAATTTTTATGCATTCCATAACTTTGTGTGAGGGATAGTGAATTTATGTTATTATATCATTATTATTAATATTATTATATTAAAAGGTCTCAGCAGCTGCCATTTACCACGACATTAGTTAAATACTTTTTTTTCATCTACTGGGGAGGAAATCACATTCCTTTATGGAAGAAAGTCCTTGGTGGGAGCAGCAGATGATGGCCAGGAAAAGCAAGAGTGAACGTCAGTGTGACTGATGTGTGCAGGCTGAAAATCTGTCCCCAAAAGCAGCAGGACAGCATTTGCAAGGACACACACACTTTGGTGACAGAGAAGCTAGACAAAAGCCAATGTTGAACAAACGAAACACTTTTGTGTGGGTGGCCTTGAGAGAGCCAAAGTCAAAGGCACCTGAGGTATTGAATTTTTAAACTGTGTTCAAAAGCTGCCTCAAGTGGTTTCTGCCAGGTTCAGGGAAGCATAACTTTGCGGATATTCATTGTAAATAAGCAGGACAGCACCAAAAAAACCTGTCTGATTCCTGTCATCAATTTCTCCTCTTAATGGAAACAACCTGGCCAGGCCCCAAATGCTAACTGCTCAGGCCAGGGGTACAACAGTATAAATGTTCGCAATAAAGGACTTCTGGGCTCAGAACACATTTGTTTAATCAAAAAGATTTGTGTAGTGATCAAAGAAATTACTCTAGCAAAAGCCGTATAGTTTGTAGAGATTAAGCAAGTGATCCAGGCCTAGCAGGAGAACCATCTTTAAAGCTCAATGCTGTAAATCCCACTGCTTTCAGCAGAAATTAGAGGTACACTTAACAGTCAAGATGTACTACACTTAACTGGACAATCTTGCACAAACACTTTTTGACCAAGGCTGAAAACACATTTACACAAAACAGTCAGGAAAGAGTTACAGACAATTAACCACATTTGTAAAATCAAGATAAGAGACAACAAGTTAAAACATGAAGAAAGATGCAGTTCTCTGAATAAATGACTTTTTTTTTTACAAATTGTCAGTCTGCCTCTGATTTATGGACAGATAGGTATGGAACATACAGCGATCTCTGACAGATGGGAAGAGTGAATTCTTTACAGTGTGAATATTAATCACACCATTATTTTGCTTCTATTTGCTTCTGCTTTCTGCTCATCTTTACTGGAGTGGTTAAATGTAATTTAAATATTAAAAACCATCAACCCAGATTGAGACCCATGCTACAGTTAACTACAATGTGTTCTTTTTACCACTCATAGTTTTCACTGTGGACATACTGTACCTGTACACTTTAATGAGGCTGCTGGTGACACAGATGGCCAGAACAGCCCTATGGAATTAGAGAAGATGCTGTACCATAAAGGAAGTACATCTGGGTAAACAAGGCTCTGGCACGTCTGTTTGAAAACCAGTTATTTTTCTGCTGTGTGGAAAAAACTACATGTCTCCAATTATTAAGAAAGACTGCCATAAGACAATTACGTGAAAGGAAAACTTCATACAAAGCTCTTTTTCTTCTATGCACACACACTTTCATGTTAGCTTACACAAACCCAGCCCATTAAAAAAGCTCCCACTTCCAAGTAGTACTCCGTTTGGATAATATTTGTCAAAGGACCTAAGGCACTGGGAAACCAAACACTGAATATACTGATGTCTGTCACTTCAGAGAGATTCCGGCTAAATTTTCTAAACGACAAAGTCTCAGAGCCACCCGAATGGCACTGGCTATGAATGGGACTTGGGCTCCTTTGAGATCTTGAGCTTTACGCACACTCACTAAACAGAGTCTTTTCACCACATGAGAGAGAATAGAGGAGAGGTGGAGGAGGGAATCAAGACCCGAATCTAAATTCCTGGCACTCTACATCATTTTTTACATTAATAGTGCTTAATACTGGTTAATAATGGAGATTGATAATAAAAGGTATTCTGACAGGATTGCTGCAAAGAATGGACTCACCTTCCTATTTTCTATTCCTCTGAAAATTAGTCCTTCTTCTTGTCATTCTTTTTGCTGTTTTCCAAAGAGATGCCATATGGGAAGGGCTGAAAGAATCATCAAGTGGAATGATTAATGTTGCGACTGGGCTTTTGGTCTGCATATGAAGCATAGGGATAGTTTTATCATGAGGAATCATAGTGAAATTCTATGGCTGGTGGTATCCATGCTGTCCAATATGAACCATATCCACAGCAGAAATATTAATGACTTAATTGATGTTCTGCATTTTGAATGTCTTTCAAAACTGTGCCCTCTCAGAACTGGAAGGGACTTGATGTGATTTCCTAATTTACACGGCAAAGAGACTTTCTTCATCTATGGTGTCAAAGGTAATTGTTGGGCTAATGAGATTTTACATCAGACATTTATCCAGCTAAATAAACAGACTAGATTCAGCTTGTAAGAATGGCCAAGAGATTAATTTGAAATATGCAAATGAAGGAATGGAATCTGGGGAAAGTATTTCTTGCTGCAATGTGCAGGCAAACTGGAGAATCAGAAAAGCCAGAAGCTTTCCTATCACGCGGTGTCAGTTATAGAGCTCAAGCCAGGCTGGATCCCAAAGTAACCCACATGGCTTTCAACCAATGAAACTACTGGGGGAATTAATAGCAACAGCTGATTGTCATCTTTAATGCAGATCAGCACAGTTAGGGGAGAAGGTGCTTTGCTGGAAGCCTTCACATGTGCAGAGAACAAGGAAACATGGGTTGGAAACCTCAGGCTGTGCTCCTGCCTGCTGTGGGAGGGTAAGCATGAACGCAGAAGTGTCTGCCCTTCCCTTCGCCCACCACAGCCTGATTCACTCTAACATCACCCTGTTCTCCTTCTGCTCTCCATCCCCCTCCACGTGGTTCATCCTCATCTCTTCTCACCCTTGCCACACCAGTTTCTGTTCAGGCTCCTCTCCCAGATCCCAGCCATCAGTCATCAGCCCTGTCCAGTTCTGCAACTCCCTGCTTCTTCTCTTGCTCCAGGCTCCTTGCCCGGTCCTTGGATCTCCTTGGATGCTCCTTGGATCTCCTAAGTGAGAGCCAAGACATTCCTATCTCACCTCCAGTGCACCAGAGACCTGCTCCTTGCCCACTAATTCCAACCCATATCCTTCAGGTTCTGTTTTCACTCATTCTCCGTCATTTCTTTGCCTAGACCCAGTAATTCTGCTCCCTCTGTGTCAACTCTCCATATCACAGTCCATGTCTGCTGGAAGCTGCTGCCTTGAGAGCTGCTAAGGCACAAGGACATTAGGAGGAGTACAGGAAGGACACACTTACTGTTTGCATGTCTGGTACCCTGCACACCCTGTTCCCAGGCAGTCAGGGCTACACTTAACAGGCAAAGTCTTATTACAGAAAGTACCAGATATTCTTAGCAAAATCAAAATATGAAACAACAATAAATTGTGCATCCCATCTCCGTTACTGAAATATTTTCCCCCTTGCTGGAATGCTTTAGAGTCCTGCTGCTTAGGCAGAAGAGGTTCACGTAAATAAGACTCTTTTGCAAAATCATCTGGACATAAACTGCCACCTTAAGTTTACTCACTGGAGCTTGGGGAGAGAGTTACTAATGCAAGAGGCAGTCTTTTTGAGAAAAACAGCCAAAGTAGATTGGGGAAATCCACAGGAGATCCTCTGAAAGTACCAGAGGTTTTCCTGAAGGGGACCAGAACTGGATTTAAAGGCTTAAGAGGAAGAATGTACTATACTGAGCCATGAAAACACTGGGGAAAATGAAGGGACACTCAATGTATCCGAACCCTCAATAAATTTTAATCTGCTGCTGACACAAGAGGTATCAGGAAGGAAGTTGGGAAAATAATCAAGGGAATAGAAATGAAAGAAAAGGTGCTTGCTCTTCGCATAACAGAAGGATCCTTCCTTTCTCAGAAGCTCTTTCACCAGCTCCCTTGCATTGCTCCCTTTCTCCCTCCCAGAAAAAAATAAAAAAAAAAAGGTTGATTTGCATAATCTCTTCTTAGGGGTTGCAATGGATCCTGTATCTCCCTTCTGGTTGTTAAGGGATCATTATTATATTTCTTCTTTACAGACCTTTATTCCTTAAAGGGACATTTTCCCTAAGCCAAGCAACAGTATAAAATCAGAAAAATCAGAGCCAAGGTAACATGTTAAAGACATCACTATATACTATATTATGGAAACCTACATTTAGAGGATGCACAGAAACTTAGCTCTGCCTAGGGAGATGCTACAGAAAAAACGCTGTGACATTTTAATGTTGGTGGTCTCAGCTTAGACCAAGGATAGAATTAATATGACTATTTATCATTCCTCTGCCCATATACAGATCCTTGGCTAAACAGAAACATTTCAATAGGAGTGATGACTCAGAATAATTCTGGTTTCCACTTGTGGGACCAGTCACGGCCCCATTGCCCCTGCCAGTGGAAGACGTAGCTTCCATTTACCATACAAGGATTCCATTTCCAATACTATACAAGGATTCTTCCTATTCCTCCATTATGGAAAAAGCTGTGCTTGTGTGGGAGTATGTATTTCTTTAGGGAATGAATTGACATAATCCCCATGAGTTTTCATGTGAACCTTCCTGGTTTCTTGTGCTATGCCAGAGGACATTTGCATAAATATAACAAGCAATGCAACAGTCAGTTAAAGACAGAAACTTCATGCTGTGTTTCTCAGTTCACCAAAGGCCATATCCTTTGGCAGGGATAAATCTCCTGATGCTTTTCCTCAAGAGCTCAGAATGCTGAACAATAGAAAATTAACAAGGTAACTTTCCCCAGATGACAGGTGAAGTTACATTCCTTAAGCTAGTTTTTCCTTTTCAAACTCATACATAAAATGTGCAAGCGCGCTATGAAATGAACAGGACTCACAGCATGGCTGAGCTAGCAACTCTGAGAGAGCATTCATACAACAAACTTAATGTTGCATGAACTGATCTTTTCTGCATTTGTTTTGAAAACTGCCACCTTGGATTTCCAAAAGGCAGATTTTGGCCTGCTTAGGAACATGGTTGAGAGTGTCCCCTGGGAGACAGTCCCGAAGGGCAAAGGTGCCCAGGAAGGCTGGTCACACTTGAAGGAGGAACTCTCAAAAGCGCAGGAGAAGGCCATCCCCAGGTCCCATAAAATGAGCAGACAGGGAAGAAGACCACTCTGGCTAAATAGAGGGCTTTAGCTGGACCTCAGAGAGAAAAGGAAAGTCTACAATCTCTGGAAAAAGGGATTGGTTAGTCATGAGCAATATCAAGGTGTAGTGAAGATATGTAGGGGAAAAATTAGACGGGCGAAAGCCCAAGAAGAACTTAACTTGGCCACCACAGTTAAAGATAAAGATAAAGATAAGATGATAAAGATAAAGATAAAGATAAGATAAAGATAAAGATAAAGATAAAGATAAAGATAAAGATAAAGATAAAGATAAAGATAAAGATAAAGATAAAGATAAAGATAAAGATAAAAATAAAGATAAAGATAAAAATAAAAGGCACACTAGGGAAAATGTAGGCCCACTGATGAATGAGGTGGGTGTCTCTGTTGGGGACGATCGGGTTAGAGACCACTTGGCCAAACTAGACATCCATAAGTCTATGGGCCCTGATGGGATGCACCCATGAGTGCTGAGACAGCCGGCAGATGTTATTGCTGAGACACTCTCCATCATTTATGAGAGGTCATGGAGAACAGGAGAAGTGCCTGGGGACTGGAGGAAGGCAAATATCACTCCAGTCTACAAAAAGGGCAAGAAAGAGGACCCAGGGAACTACAGGCCAGTTAGTCTCATCTCTGTCCTTGGGAAAATAATGGAACGACTTGTTCTGCATGTCATCTCCAAACATATTGAAGACAAAGAAGATATTGGAAGTGGTCAACATGGATTTACCAAGGGTAAATCATGCTCGACCAATCTGGTAGCCTTCTATGATGTTATAACTAGATGGCTGGATGAGGGGACAGCAGCAGATGTCATCTACCTTGACTTCAGCAAGGCTTTTGACATTGTCTCCCACAATATCCTCATTAGAAAATTAAGGAAGTGTGGGCTAGATGAGGGGGCAGTGAGGTGGATTGAGTCCTGGCTGTGGGACAGAACTCAGAGGGTTGTCATTAATGGAGCAGGGTCAAGTTGGAGGCCTGTAACCAGCGGTGTCCCCCAGGGGTCAATATTTGGCCCAGTCCTGCTCAACATATTCATCATTGACCTGGACGAGGGGACAGAGTGTATCCTCAGCAAGTTTGCTGATGATTCCAAACTGGGAGGGCTGGCCGACACTCCAGAGGGCTGTGCTGCCATCCAGTGAGACCTGAACAGGCTGGAGAGCTGGGCAGAGAAGAACCTCATGAGGTTCAACAAGGGCAAATGTAAGGTCATGTACCTGGGGAGGAAGAACCCCAGGCACCAATATAGGTTAGGAGTGGATCTTCTGGGAAGTACTACTGAGGAAAAGGATCTGGGAGTCCTGGTGGATGGCAGGATCTCCATGAGCCAGCAATGTGCCCTTCGTGCCAAGAGGGCCAATGGAATCCTGGGCTGCACAGGGAGAAGTGTGGCCAGCAGGTTGAGGGAGGTCATTCTCCCCCTGTACTCTGCACTGGTTGAGGCCACAACTGGAATACTGCATCCAGTTCTGGGCTCCCTAGAGCAAGAGAGACAGGGAACTACTGGAGAGAGTCCAGCGTAGGGCAACCAAGACGATTAATGGATTAGAGCACCTCCGTTACAAGGAAAGGCTCAAAGAGCTGGGGCTCTTTAGCCTGGAGAAGAGAAAACTTAGGGGAGACCTCATCTATGTTTGCAAGTTCCTAAAGGGTGGGTTGAAGGATGATGGAGCTGGACTCTTTTCAGTGGTTTCCAGCGATAGGATGAAGGGCAACGGGCACAAGCTGGAAGATAGGAAGATCCACTCAAATATGAGGAAAAACTTCTTTCCAGTGAGCGTGACAGAGCCCTGGAACAGGCTGCTGAGAGAGGTCATGGAGTCCCCTTCTCTGGAGATTTTCAAGACCTGCCTTGATGCAGTCCTGAGTGATGTGCTCTGGGCAACCTGCTTAGCAGGGGAGTTGGACTAGATGATCTCTAGAGGTCCCTTACAACTCTGAAAATTCTGTGAATCCATGAAAACTGCTTGTATTAAAGTCCTTGTACCCTTGTTTGGTGGGATTGACAATCTGTCCTCAGAAAGGATGCAGAACCAAAACAGGGGAGATGTGATGCCAAAACTCTGCAGTGAGACAGAACAAAACGTGTGGATGTTGGTAATACACCCTGGGCTTTGATGGCCACCCAGGAATTTCCTAACCTGTGATTACAAGTCAGAGCCTGACATTCCGCATTACAGTACCCCCAACGGTCTCCCAGCAAGTCTGCTTTCCCCTCACAACTGGGGTTCAGCAAATCCCTACTAGGAAGAGTCAATCCCACCCTGCAGACAGACAGAAGGAGCTTCTGGGGGAAACTGAGGCACACAGGTGAAGTGACCTGTAAAGGTGCAGCAGATGAGCAGTCTGGCTTTAAAGCTGAGTCTTGTAACTTTAAGCCTGGTGCTTTACCCAGGGCCACATTTCTCTGCTTCACTTATACTACCAGATTCTGCTTCAAAGTTCACTGAAAACGAATAAAAAGGCAACTATTGACTTAGCGGTCTTTGGACTTTGTTCTATAGCTCCAGGAATAACCATCCCAGTTTGTTCAGAAATATCTACAAAAGGTAGCGAAAATACCCTATTAATTTTATACCCATTAACTTCTCATAACATGCTTGATTAATTTGTGTGTATCTGGAGAATGCTGACATTAATGAAGCTGACACCCTTTCACTCAGATCAGAGTGCTATGGATATACTGGGGAACTGGCTGGGGGCTGCATGGAGACTTGTGCCTTGTTAATATTTATTAACTGTACTAGCAAATGCATTTCTGAAGGCATGAAAATAATGCTAGTGTATTTTCCCCTATTTCCCATTCCCCCCCTGCATTTTTTGTGGAGGAAATGTGACATGTAGATTCTGCTGCCATTCACTGCAGAGACGACAAAATCTCCAGTATCAGCAATTAAACTGGAGCCATGAAGACAAGCTCCTCCTGGAGCTCCTCCTCCATTCTTTCAGGCAAGAGAAAGTTCATGCCCACAGTTTTGCTGCAGAGAAGCTCAGCAAATTCATTAATACTCCAGAAGTAGGTAATCAATTCCTTCAGGTCAAAGATGAGAGGTAATGGTATCAAGGCTTAAATAGCAACCCTTCAGCAGTTCATCTGGTATTGGCTTTGGATTATGGTGATTCATCTCTGAAGCTGAAGGCCAGGTTTTGTGTGTTCTCTCCCCACTTCACATAATCCTTGACTATGGCGGGCGTTTTTTTTTTGGTTTTTTGGTTTTTCTCTTAAAGGGAAAAGCTTCATAAAATGCAAAGAAGCAGAATAATATTCTTTCTGGGAGGAAATGGATGTTCCACAAGGAAAACACCCAACCTCTGACATGCATTCAATACATAAAATGTCTACATCAAATGAGAGCATATGTTCAGAGCAGAAATGCTGTGAAAGGTAAAGAACGGTGCAAAGCACTTTATACAGTTTTCTATACCTGAAGGCCTGGGGCAATCCTATTCCCAGGAAGCACAATGTGTTTACACTTGGAAACCTGAAGAATGGGTAAATAGTCAATGAAACTTCATTTTCTTTTAGCTTGCTGTTCTACCTGCTGGATTGCTGCCATTAGCATCCACAATACCCTCTTCAGCCTGGGCTCTATTCATCAGCTATGAGCACCCCACAAAAACAAATACTTGCAACATAAATAAGACAGCGATTCTTTATGTACAAGGCAGCGTTTTTGGTAAAGAGGAGGGTCACATAAGAAACCNCGATTCTTTATGTACAAGGCAGCGTTTTTGGTAAAGAGGAGGGTCACATAAGAAACCTCTGGTTTCATGCTGTGCACTGCTAGTAGATGCAATTTATTTTCAGCACTACCTGCATTCTCTAGTTAACAATGGCTCTAGATTAAAGCCTGTTTACTGACTTGCAATATTCCGGTTGCTGGTGAAAGAAAGGATGGAATAAATTACAGGATGCCAAGAATTCAACAGAAACAAGTATGTAGTGTTGAATGCACAATTTCTTTCTTTCCAAATAGCCTGGAGCTTCCGGATGGTGCCAGACAGACTGAGAGACCCCCCCCCACATCTTCAGAAAGCCAGAGCCCGTTGCAAACACTGCAGGGAGGAAGCAGGTCATGGGAATCACAGAATCATAGCATGGTTTGGGTTGGAAGGGACCTTGAAGATCATCGAGTTCCAACCCCCCTGCCATGGGCAGGGACACCTCCCACTAGAGCAGGTTGCTCAAAGCCCCATCCAGCCCGGCCTTGAACACCTCCAGGGATCCACAACTTCTCTGGGTAACCTGTTCCGGTGTCTCATCACCTTCACAGTCAAGAATTTCTTCCTAATATCTCATCTAAGTCTCCCCTTTTTCACTTTAAAGCTATTACCCCTCAGCCTATTGCTACTCTACGTGATAAAGAGTCCCTCCCCATCTCTCCTGTAGGCCCCCTTCACGTACTAGAAGGCCCTTACAAGGTCTCCCTTCTCTTCTCCAGGCTGAACAACCCCAACTCCAGGCTGAACTTCCCCAACAGGGAAGACCTGTGGTCCAAGGGAAGGACAGCAGAAGGGCTGTGGATGAACCAGAGAGCGGCAGGTGAAGAGCTCGTGGCAGATGCTCAATGTGGCAGCCCTTCCAGACAGCACGATGCAGTGAGTGTTGAGCACTGCTGGAGCCCCAGGTCTTCGTGGCCGGCCGCGCAGGGCTGGGTGGCTCCCTGTGACATGCCTCCACTTTTCCAGTGAGGATCCTGCCTCCTGGCATCCATGCAGCTCTGTCCCACCAACAGCTATCAGGCCAGAGAGAACAATTGCTGTTCCCATTTACTTGCTTTCCACATAAAGTCTCATCTTTTATGTGGGGGGAACAAGAGGAACACCTTGGATCAACAAGATAATGTGGCTGAAATAAATATTATTTTCCAAATTAACTGAACTTGCTGGGCCCAGCTTACTCCTGGGTGGACAGAACGCACAGTAAGGGCAAAGGCATCCATTTTGCTTTATTTTTCACTTTTTAACCAAATTGGCAGCAATTAAATTAGTTTCTGTAGGAAGTAACTCCTGAAAAATCTCATATGCCCATGGGCTCTGTGTATGTACTGGTAGTATATGAGTAAATAAAGGGAGTAAAAAGGTTAAATAATTCAGCAATCAGATGCTCTAAGCAAAACTGAGGCCATTAAACCAAAAACTAGCTCCAAACTATACAAGTGCTCCCACAATGGCAGCAAAGCGAATAAATGAAACAGCCAGGGTTTAATTTTACCACCACATGTGCTAATCTGACACCAAGATACTTTCTTTGCTGTTATTCCTGAATTAAAGTACTATATCACAAAGTAGAATCAGATAGAAAGATCAAGGATCTTTTTATACAACTGGGATTTCTTTTTATTTTCTTTTTTTTCTATCTTTTTGATATCTATTGAAGATTTCACAATGTAGAACTCAGACGATAAACTGAATCATAGATTAAAATATGCAATAGTATCAAGAACAGTGCTAATCTCAGTTTACTAGCTCACATGGTAACTAAATCCCATATCATCCCTTCCAAAAATGATTCAGGCAGATTAAATCTGACAGGACAGCATGGGGTAATTTGTGCTGTGGTAGCATGCAGTGTACTAGTTTTCAGATAATTTCTCATTTCCAGGGCATTTGAACGTTTAGCTTTGAAACTCTGACACATAAAAGGGAAAAAGCATTTGAGAAAAATTGTTTTCTCCCTCTCCTCCTCACCTTTTAGTTTGCTTTTGAAAAAGGAAAGGGACGTGAAGATGGATTGCCATCTATTGGTGTGACCAAGAAATACCGTGAGTGAAAATTTCCTGGTCAGATGCAACTCAAGTACCTCATTTCCAAAAATCTAGAGGTACAAAGTTCCCCATATGCAGCACTTGCTTATGCAAAGTAGATGCTAAGATATACCTACATTCTAACTTAATTAAAGGACATATTTAGACAAAAAAATATTTCCCTCTTTTTCTCTTTTCCCCAAACAATATACCTGGATTCTCCAGTCAGGTTAGTTTGGAAAGCAGTTAATGGGTATTAGAGATTGCGTTTGTACACTGTTGTAATTTGCAGAGGCCTTTCAAGCTACATCCTGACTTTGCAAAAAAAATTAGAAATAATTAAAAAACAAAGCCTCTACTAGCTCCTTTTAGCAAAGGAAATGCAGGTATCTTGAGAAGACACACGAGATTACCTTATTTGTAGAAAAAAATTACAGAGAGGAAGGAGCAGTGAAAAAAATTAATTTAGGCATTTCAAGGCATAGAGACATTTCTTGATAAGCAGGAAGATGAGAGGTTATATCAGGGAGAGAGATAGGGAAGGAAGCACAAAGAGAACATGGGAGAAGAAGTGAGGAGGCCAAACAACATGGATATTCCATGTTCTTAGCCAACTGTACCCTCCACCAGCCTTTCCATCATGAAGTCAACATTTCCCAGCTAATCTTTCAATTTTATCAACTACCAAAGCCAAGAGCAGACAAGTTGTCCCATGGATCATGCTGCCTCAGCTGTATGTTGCCACACCCCAGATGGATGCTACTATCTCCATTAACCACTTGAGCAGTTTACATGGCATTTTCAATCCCCTTCAATGTAGCACCAATTATGGATATTACGTGGTTTATTCTAACCCAGCTACTTTTGCTTAAAGGCAGTTATTTCACAAAAGCAGAACTACAGGAACAACCGTCAAACAACAACAGCAAAGAGAACGATGGTGGTGGTAACCTCTTCTCCCACCACAGCTGGGTCCTGAGCAGGACGTGTGCTGTGCATTAATGGCAAAGTTTCAGTGAGGCCAAAATTTCCTTTTTTTCTTGCTCCAAACATTCCTTTTATAATAGCTCAAAGTGGTCTTACTTTGTTTCATTTCCTCACTCATAAAAGGAATGTATCTGTCTTGGTGTAGTCATCAAGCCCTACACTGAAATTTTCTATCCTTCTTCTATTCATAAGCCTCCATCTGCCCTAAGATTAGGTTTCAGGTTTCTGTCCTCCTCTTAAACAGCCACAATACCTTGCCATAAAATCTTCTCTTTCCCATGATGGAGAGCATTATTCCACCCAGCACTCCTAATGCGTGGGAGCTGGATGGCTGCAGTCCCCTGATGCCTTGAGAAATGCACTCTGGAACAAGAATTCACACTGCAAAGCCTATTACTCAAACCTAGGCCTGCCAAACCTCTTTTTTTTGTGTGTGTGATCTTAGCAAGGAGAGCACAAAATGGGAAGACCAGATAAAGGTGTTCCCCCAGCTCTGGGCTTTCACGTTGGCCAGTATAAGTCAGTACAGCTCCTTTGCATTTATTAGAATTGTCACAGTCTAGACTTATTCATGCACCAGCCCTTGGCTTCCAACACCCCACTCCCCCCCCCCCCACTTCTGGGCATCAAACTTATGCTCCAGAAGACATGAAATGAAAACAGCACTTCCCTGTTTTAGGAAAGAGACTTTCCATGACTTATTCCCTCTGTCAGCAGAAGGTTAAAAGGGACTGGTGTTAGTAGGTAAGTAAAGTAGAGTACCAGGGAGCTGGGCAATAAAGCATCTCAGAGCTATTTAGCAAGTAGATTGGTTGATGTTAATGCCTGTTAGATCAGTGTGGAAACAGCCTCTGGGGGTATATAATAAATAATATTATCAGACTTGGAGTGCAGGGAATATCAGGTTCCACTGCTGACTGACAAAGTGAGAGATTGGTTTATTTACCATTAAGAAACCAATTTGTAGTGTTGTGAGGTTGCTATGTCCCTGTTTACTGGGAAATAATATATAGCTCTGATGTTCATTTGTTGTGTAAACAATTCTCAGTTACTTGATCCTCCAAAAGGCAGTTGGTGGTACTGATATTGCATGGGAAGGCTTAGTTGCACAACAGCATTTGCTCACTTTGGTACTATGAAATGAGACATTGATGTAATCCACGTTATGAGGAAAGAGGAATGATTCCTAACGAAACCATGACACCAGGAAGAGAGTTTCATACTCAGAGGATGAAAAGTCCACCAAAGGATTTTGTGCTTGTCAATTGATTTTCAAGTGAAAAGGCAGTCCAGGAAACATTCAAACCACCATTCAGAGGTGCCACCATAACTAGTCCAGTGCCAAAGCTCAAAAAGCAGATGACACCCTAGCAGGTGAGTAACCTACGTTATTGTTCACAAATTCCACGTTTTGGGTCCATATACAGAGAAGACAGAAAAATGCTCCCAGTGTTTTTGAGGCAAAGCACCCAATGCAAGAGTTACCTTGCAACAGACTCCTTAGGCAGCTTGGGAACAGTCAAAATACACCTCCAAGACACTTTCCTGATGTTTGGCAACAAGAAACTGTTGTAATCACTACTGTGAAAATGCCTGTGAAAGGTGAGGTGTGTCGTAAACCTGGGGCCTGGCTCTTGCTAATGACACCAACTGCAAAATCGCTGAATTCAATAAATAAGAATCACATTCATATGTTGGACATCGACTGCCACCTTCTATCATCTAACACCTTTGTGTAAACCACTCCAGTGTCAATTCATATAAGGGAATACCTTACCTTTGGAGTCTCCACCTTCTTAAGCATTCAGAAGTCTTGGCAATAACTTTGAAACATTACCACATCTGTCAGCAGTGAAAGTCTACTCCTTAATATTATGGAATAACTATCTTTGAGCACTTGAAAGAAATTGTTAAAAAAATCTCAATGGGTATAATAACAGGGTCCTGAAAATATGCAGTGCAGAAGGCTGTAAAGAGGTGACTTCTGAAACTCTGGAGTCCTAGGAGCTAGTTTGAAAGTTTCTGTGCTAGCATGAGATGAATCACACTCTGACTGTAGAAGGAGCCTGTGATGATTCATTCAGATTTGGTCTTCAAATTTACAGCTGCTTCAGTTAAGGTAGGTAAATTACCCTGTTTCTACCCCTGCCATTCAATTGGTTCCACAGATTCAGGGTTGTGTGAAAAATTTCAGAGTAAGAGCTCCACTGCCATCTTTTAAATTCCTGTCCATACTTTTAAACACTCATTTGAACAACACTGGTAAAATTTCTTTTTCTATGAAGACAGCTAGCAGAGGACCTTCAGTTATTTAAGCCACACTGGTAGCATGGCATAGACTTTACATGGTATACGCAGCTTATATTGGCCATTTGCTGAGAGAATTCCCTCTCCACCCCTGCATATTTTCCCAGCATTTCTGACATGAAATATGCAGCACAACAACATCTAGGCATTTTCTTTCTACACATTGGACTACAAAAACATAAGAATGCGATGAAGGCGCAAATCCAGAGAGGTCCTGATAAAGCACCACCATGTGGATATTTATTCTGTTCTCTATCAATATTCACTGTGATCTAATTAAGAATGATAGGGGTTTGGAAGGGAGGCTGTGATACAGATTCTAAAAGAGATGTCTTAAAAGTCAAGTAAGGTTTGTCCTCAGCATCAATAACATGTTCTGCCTGAAAATACTGAATGTGTTCTGCCTTATTCATTCTGGGCCAGTATCGGTCACATATAAAATTCAGATTTCATTAAATATTGCACTATTCCAAATGTGCTCTTCAGAGTTTTGGTTATAGATGGGAGAAACTATAGCATTAATAATGTTGATTTTACTGACTATGGATTTGGCAAAGTTTATTTCAAGTTTCAGGGCTTGATCTTGCAACCGGCTGCAACTGAGCCATTGGCTCGAATACATTGTGTACATAAGGAAGGCAAGACCTGAAAACTGCTGTGTAAAGTCTAAGTATGGACTACAGTAGGAGGGAGATCATGATGCTAAGCAATATGAAAGTGTAGCACTAATAACATGAGTATTGACGTAATGTAAGAGAACCTGCAATCCACATTCTTCAGTTAAGTTAAACTCATAGTTTTTGACTCATTAAACAGGGGGCTAAGTCAGAACAAAAGAGTGTGTTGCCAGTTTTGGTGCAAATTAGAACAATAGAGTCAAGATGATGGGAAGCATTAATGAGAATTTTACTCCAAGGACTTCCTCCTTCCCAATTTTTGTTTTTCAATTATTGTCAAGGCTTCCACTCAGCGGATGTAGCAAGTTCTCTAAAGGGAGAAGAACGAAAAACTCCAGTAGACCTTCCTGATAAGAAAGTTAAACCATATTTTTTCATCTACATCCAGCATCTTTACATGATACTGACTTGGGATAATGGGAAATATGAGGAGCAAAGCCACAGCATATTCTCATCCTTTTAGAGAAAGGCTGTACAAGCAGTCATCAAGCCTATTTCATGCAGTGATATTAGTATCTCTTCTTGCAAAAAGAGCTGAGTAGTCTTTGCTAGGCTTGCCTCTCAAATGCACTGTTCACGCTGCCATTGACACAGGGCATTGCCCTTGAACTCTGTGCTGTTGTCCATTGTCACCTCATAGGAGTTCACTCTGCTGCAGAGCTCTGGGAGCGAGCATGCTTCCAGGAGCTTTGTCCTGTGGACAAGCTTAACTCTTCTTACAGAATTTCTCTCCATTTCAAATGGCACATGGTACATTCGCTCTTTTGCTGTCAGCTCTTATTTTGAAGGAGCACTTGTTTCTCACCCGCTCTCTCCTTTATCTGCTTTGGCAGAACCGGTTACAAACAGGGGAAAGTCTCAAGGACTAATTGTAGTTTTGGGCAATATTCTGACTTTCGTGTTGCTGTGCAACGGATTATTATTTAGCATCTGCTGTTGTAAGCCAGTAAATATTAACCAGTGTTCCTCATCTTACATGTTTTTGCAAAGAACTCAGTCTTTCCTGTAGGCAACCTCTTTGAACATCACAAGTGGATGACTTGCTAAGGTCTTTTGTACAAAGAAATTAGCATAAAAAAATAGAAAAAAGGAAAAAGAAAGAATCAGGCTTGCTTTGTTAACATGTGTGCTACAGTCAAAAACTGACTGTAGCGTCGGACAATGTACATTTGTCACCATCTTCACTCAATTTTGCTGAAATGTTTCCACTGATCTTTTAATACCAGTTTGTTATTTCTTAACATCTGGATCAGATATAATAGTAATTACACATGTTGGGCTTGGGGTTTGGGGTTTTGAGGGGGCAGGAAAGGTGGCTTTCAGTAACGGAATGAGCCCTGAATCATTCAAAGGGAATCCCATTCATGACAAATTGTTTACTCTCTCCTTTACCTTACTGAAACAGGGATCAAAAAAAACCTGTCTGGTATTTCTCTCCAAGAATTTAAAAAGCACCTGGAGCAGCACTGCATTGCCAAAACTTAGGCATATAGCACTATCTTGGACCCAGTAGGGTATTCAGACACCAGTATGGAGCTGTCAGCCATGTCATTGGGAAGACCCATGACGTTCTGGCTGGGCAGAAGTATTTCAGAGTAAGCACTGAAAATGAGTAGCCACATTTGCAATTCTTAGCCATAATGCTTGAACTGAGTTTCACAGCTGTTACAATTTACCACCAGTGATGACAAAGATAGGCATCCGTCATCTGGAAAATGACCTGAGCCTTTAAAAATCTGAGCCTTTAAACCAGCAAGAGGAGCAGTCATTCAAAACTATGGTACTTGTCACTAAAAAACTAAATACTGAAGATACAGCAGCCACAATGCAATTACCATTGATAATTGTGATGGGTGTTGATCTCCACCTGCTAGAGGAGCTAAACAGTTTATCAATTTAGGTATCATTAAGAAGAAAATTGAATACAAAATGCTGTCATGTGCAGAAGTCATTTGATGGACTTTTATCATGTGCCAGATATACAAATGGAGATTCTGGATCAAATCCTCCCCTTGTATAAATGGATTTTGTCCCCCTACAGCAAATGGAAATACATTTAATTACACCCCAAAGGAAGTGAATCCCTCCATCCTATACATATGGAAAAAGCACTTTAATTCAAATTCTTTATATTCCAGAAATATTTCCATCACTGATGTGACTCTTTTGGGTGCAGCAGGCAAATTTTATTTTTTCCACACCTGGTCACAATAATAGCTGTGGGGCCATTATTACACAAAGCAGACATTTGGGGTGATATTTACAAACTAAATGTAGATTTCTGTATTTGAACTACTCTCTATAGGCTTCCTTTATAATCAGTGGGGGGAAATAAATATTTTTAGTGTTTATTTTTCTTATGCAAAAAAGACACCTAAAATAGGTCAAAAGAACTGCCCCTTAGAGGTGCCCATTTCTCTTCACCACTAACATAGGACTTCAGGTAGCTCAAAAGCAAATGTCAGAATTGTAGATGTCTATAGTTAGATGAGATTAATTCAGTCCCAAGAAATCAGATACAGATTATGTTAATTCTTCTTAACAGCAATTACCCATGTTATGAGGTATACTTAGCTATGGAGTAAGCAAGAGACAAGCTTAACGTACCTTTGTCATAGTCCTGCTATTGCAATATTCCTTCTAGTGAAAAGTAATACACCAGTGATGATATATTTATATTTAATAGGACAATTTATGACAAAAATTGGATATCAGTTCTGTAATACCCCTATTAATGTATTTTTCAGCATCACAGCTCATCATAAATGTCTACATTAAATATTAGGAGAACAGCATGTGTGTCATGTAGAAAATTGCAGTAGAGATGTTCGAGGAGGGAGGGCTAGAAGAATGACATGTGTTGATGTCACTTAGATCAGGAAGTCATCAGGATCCCAGCACATCTCCATGTTTCTTCTCAGGATACCCAGGCTGGGAAACAAACAATAGGGAGTAAATTCTGATGACTCACAGGTGGGACAGGATGCAGAGATTAATCCCTGTCATTTTATAAGGGGATCAAAAAAAGCATATCCAAAATCATGAACCTAAGATGAACCCAGAAGATATGAAGAGAAACTGGCCCATTTCTCTTGTCTTCTGTGTCACCACAGAGAATCACAGTCTGCCTGCCTGCACACCAGCATCTTGATGTTCTGAGGGTAGACAAACTATTTGGACGTACCCATTTTGGTGTTGTATGTGCTTGTGGGAATGTGGGAATGAATAAATTAAATCAGCTTTGGTTTAAAATATAATTGCCACTCCTTCTCCAAGGTCTCCTGCTGAGATCTGCTGTGCTCCTGCTACAATGCTGCAGCATTATTTCTGATAAAGTACTTCTCCATCTCTGTCAAAAAACAGCTCCTCATCAGCCCAGATTTGCTGTTTTCTTTCATGTCAGTAAATAACCAAGGGCAGGAATTATTTCACACTATTGTAACACTCAAGACTTCATGAGCATTACACCATATTTTTGGAGGCATAGATAAAAAAAGATTCTAGTCCTGTTTAACTTTTAATTTCAGAAGAGCAGCATGACTAAACTCACAATTACATTATTTCACCTGAGTGACACTGAAGATTAAAATGGACATGAGAAAGCCTATCCTAGAAAGCACTGAATTATGAGAGACAGAGTAGTTTACAACTGGTTGTGTTCCACAGCTTTGTGAATGAACAGGTTGAAATCTGGCACTTACTATAAAAAAGAAAAATTAATACTTGGGTATATTATTCATTCAAAAGAAAAAGAGTCAAGCCCTTTGCTGGCATAAATTGCCACAGCTCTATTGATTTCAAGCAAGAGCTGATTTGCATCAGATGAACATCCAAGCCATATTTCATAACATGCTCAATTTTGATTAATTGTTATTACAGTCCTAAACAGGATTTTTCGATGCTCAATTATTTTCAGCACCATAACTAAAAAGAAAACAAAAAGCCCTGCTGCTGAATATACCATACTCTCTAGCCATAAGACAATAAATAATTCTTTTCATAATTTAAAGAACATTAGACTTGATATTCTCAGTTGACTTGTCTTGGAAAGGTAACTACATCCCCTACACTCAACTGAGGTGACTCAACAATGTTGTCTGTCAGTTTTGTGATGCTCCATTCACCAGTGTGTTGGGTCATCACTAACGCTTCCTGAACAGAAAGCCCCAAATGGACACTTTAAATGTCTAGACAGAACTGGATACGATTTCCTATATGACCAGTATAGAGGTGGCTCTTATGAGCCACCTGAAAAACTCTTACATTCATTGTTCAGAACTACAGAAATATTCACACAGCATTCGAGGCCTCCAGTCTTCTTTTACTCCTACCTTTAATTTACATATCATTACAATTCTTCCTTATAAATTAAAAAAAAAAAACTGTTATTCGGAGTACTGTGCTCCCATGTGATACGTACCGGGTTTTTTTGTCAATGATTTTATGGTTCATTCCCTTTCCTTTGGTATTAATATAGCAGTAACATACTGGATGTTTGGGAAAGTTCTGTTTGTAGGTTATTATTTTACAGATAGGTGAAAAAGAGGGGGAGAGGAAGGGGAAGGGAGAGAAAAAGACAGAAAGACAGGAAGGAAGGAAAAGAAAATTGAGAGGGAGAAGGGTGAGAGAGAGGGAGGGAGGAAAATGGGCAGCTACCCTGTCGCTAGAGAAATCAACACATCTGATTGCACTGCGAAATGGAGATGAGGGACTTGTAGCTCAAAGCACAAGTCAAGAAGTGGTTTCTTCAGTCAGTTCTCTTCTGTGGAAACTCTTGTGGATACCAAGCATGTCTACATCTAAAATTTTTCTCTCTAATAAATCTGTGCCTTAGTTCTGTTTATTTAAACGGTTGGGTTTGTTTTTTTTTTTCAGTGAATGCATCCTGAATACATCAACATCCTTCATCTCATTCTACCATGATATAATATATTTGACCCTCTTCTTGATTTAAATCACATTTAGAATTATCTCACATGAGTCTGTTGTGTGCCGTCGAGTCTCATGATCTCTTCCAGCTTCATATGCCAAGCAGTCTTGGACTAAACTTACATTTAGATGGAAGATCTTCTGAAAAATACTTCCATACACAAAAAAAAAAAAAAAACCAAAACAAAAAACCACACCACAAAACCCCCCCAAACCAGTAGTTTTGGTAGTTCAGAACATAAGGTTATTCTCTGTGAGTAGGCAATCCATACCTTTACAGAAAGGTCAGAAAGGTGCTATAGCATTTGCTTTAGGATTATAAAATGCTGTATGATTTTAAAGCAGACTAGAAGATTCTTTAGTAGGGAGTCTATGGCCTGTTATATTTTATGGCTCTGGCCCCTTCACAGTGATAAATCCTGACTGATTCAAATGGTCATATAAAAGGTTATTTGCTTTAGCAAGCTACCTATAAAATGTGCTAGAGTTCCAAATCAGGCTCTATTTTCAACCATAAACATCTATAGATGTTTGTAAATTTGGTTCTGCCATCTTGAAGGTATTGCCAGTGAAATATTCCATAGTATGTATTATGGGACCAATTGGCTGATCCCAACTGTTAAAGAAATGAAAATCTGTTCTTTCATGAGGTGCTACAAATATAACATAATAATGACTATGGAAGAAAGCTCAGTAAACACTAATCACCATGTAGATTAGTAGCCATTCTTTTTCATAGGATCATAGGGAAATTCAGGTTAGAAGGAACCTCAGGTGTCTAGTCCAACCTTCTGCCCAAAGCAGGGTCAGCTCTGAGGTCACACCAGGTTGTGCAGGGCTTTATCCAGTCTGGTTTTGGGAACTTCCAGACACAGAGGCTGCACAACGTCTGTGGGCAACCTGTGAATCTCCCATTTCCACATAGGCTTGCTGTCTCTCATCTTCCAACCATGCATCACTCCCTTAGCTAAGGCTTTTCTTTCAATTTGTGTGTTGTCATAGCTATGTCTTAATCCCTAAATTGGATTTATATTGGTGCACCGTAATGCCTGTAAAAAGTCCTGGTGATACTAATGAGATTATGCCCAAGTGCAAAGACATCCATACCAGTCCTGTTGCAGGGCTGCAGACTTTGCAGGCTTTCTCTGTAAGCAAGAGAGAACAAATATCATGTAAAAAAATTATTTCAGACAATTTCAACTTGTCACTCAAATAACCACATTTTCTGTAGATCTCACTTGCTGAAATAAAAACAAAAAAATCCCAAAACCGAAACCCTCTCCGTCAGATATATAATTTAACAAAGCTGGGTATATAAAAGAAATCAGAACAGCAGGTGCCTTTAAAACAGTCCAAGTTGAATCTTGAGGAGCTTTATATGATGCAGTAATGACCTACCCAGAATTATACGAAATTTTCTATTACCTTAGCAAAATGCCATATCAGTATGCCAGCTTATCCCACATATTTAAAGACAGAGATAGGCAAATAAATGAAAGCAAGATTGGAGACTGTGACATAAAAATAGAGAAAACAGGAGTCTAATACATACTGTCAGATAAAAGGAGCCTGAAGGGAGATGATAAAACAGTTTAAACACCCTGAAGGAAGCAATCTCAAGGAATGAAGAGAATTATTCACATTATGTAGGAGAGCTAAACCAACTTGTGTTTACCAGGACCTGCAAGTTTTAAAAAATAAAATATTTGGGCAAGACAATACAAACATTTTAGGAGAACAACAATGCATAATTGGGACTCCAGCAGGGAGACCACCACACTCCTCAAGTTTCTTGAGACCTTTGCTTTCTTGCTGGTCAGCCAATTGGGCCCTGGCCCTTCAGTTGTCCCTTTTCTCAGTGTCAGGGCCCACTCGCTACATCACCTGCCACCCATGCTGATCCCCTGGTTGGCTGGAGCTCAGTTCAGCACAGTGCTGTTCTCTCCCCAGCAATTACAGGGTTAATTAGTGCCCACCCAGGTCTCATCTATAACATAAACATCTGTGAGAGCCAACATGTTTCAGAGAAAGCTACTTTGAAAGCATGAAGGCTGTCATGTGAAGAGTGGCCCAGAGCCCCACCATGGCCAGTGATGGAGACATTGCACGCTACCAGCTAAGCGTCACCTGTGTCAGCAGACCAAAAGCCCTGTCACTGATGATGAGATGCCCAGACCACATGCATTTCAGGGGGTTTCATTCAGACTACTAGCCCTGTCCTGACTTCTGCATGCTCACTACCAACCAAAACAGGCTAGGTGTGCTCCTGGAGTACCTCTTCCAGTCGGGTTTCGTCTGAGATGGTTCTAGCTCTGAGTCCACTTTGAACGGAAGCACAGAAACTGGGAATCATTGGGAGAGTCACTTCAAAAGCGTACTCGATCCGAATTAAAATGCGAATGGAGACGAATCCATAGTCAGAACTGCCATTCCAGAGTTTGCAGGCAATTCTCTTCTTAGCCCTTTTCGGGTAGGTCAGAAAAACCTGGGCTTCCTTCCCAGCATGAAGCTCTTTTGTTTCTGCATTTTTACATCTGTGGTACTCACTTTCACACTTTCAGTTTCTGCAGGGAGCATCGTTTAGATCAATGATTTTCAAACTTTACTACTTTGTGGAACACTAACGTATTTATTTTTTCAGTGGAAATGGCAGACCATGTATATCACATTTAAACAATAAGCTTTCCTTTTTCTGATACCTTCTTCTCCAAGGCTGAGGACCCCAAGGAAGTGGCCCAGAGATTTCCAGAGATTCAGAGGCCCCAAGCAGGAAAACATTGCATTAGATTACCCACAGAACAAAGGACAGAGCCAACAATCAGCCTATGATAGTAACGCAGCAGTGACAGTCGATGCCCTACTTCTGAGAGGTAACGATGCCTCTTCAAGCGCTCGACTACTCTGTGCCACTGCATCTCTCTCATGTGGTTCAGGACAAAATCAGTGTAATCATACAAGGGAAAGAAAATTCCACATATGTTACAATTAGATGGAAAAAATGTCCATTTCAAAGCTCAGCATCACAGATCATCTTTGATTATACAGACATTTTATTAGTCAAGATGACTCCATGCAGGCCAGAATTCGTTGCAATAATATGGAAGACGACAGCATAACCAAAAAATAAAAGAAAATGAAGGTAGGCATTGTCTTCATTATTCCTTCATACTGTAATATCTTCTGCAGGATAAATCAAGTGGATTTTACAAGCTGTGTGTTACAGAACAGATTCATTTTTCATAGCTTTCATACACATTTTTCTGCATTAAGCAAACAACTGCCAAATAAAGGCTAAACCGTGCTTTTGGAGTCTAGCCATCCCTCCAGCAGTTTTGCATGAATCACATTGTGTTTGTTGGTAGCCTCAGACAAACAAGCAGTAGCCCTGACTAATGACAACAAACGTAATAAAATAGTTATGCCTCGTTGCTTCTGGAAAAGAGGGCTGAGGTAACGTACCCACATTCCTGCTCATTCTGATGTTACACTGATTTCTGCCAGACAGGACACGCATCCTTTCCCAAATTATTTCCTAAGAAAGGAGCGCCTGACCAACAGCAAGTAAATTAGGTATGACACAAGTTACCTGGATTTAATTCCTTGCCTTGAAGACTTCCCACATGACTCAGACAAGTCATTTTTCTGTCTCTCTGTTCCCAAGCATTATGTATGGAAGTAGTTACTTATTCAGTGAGTATTAAGAAAATGTTCACTCCATATTACAAGAGACTATGGCAAGGAGAGTCAGAGAGTCCAAGATTTTTCCCATGTGGAATGAGTCTAATTGTTTTGAGAGATGTTATATACAAGCACAATACACTGTTATAATAAAAGATCCTGATTCATTATTGTAATTATGTTCCCAGGAATACATGGAAAAGATTATACCCGAGTAATATTTCATAATATTTTTCTTAAAGCCTGAGAAATTGCTGGGTTGTTGAAATACAAGTGCCAGCATTCCTTTCCTGAATCAAGACTGAATACACTGGATTTAGTGCGGCAGCACCACCTGTTGGTAAATTTGTCACCAAGTTACATAAAAACCAAGTAGAAAAATTTCAAAGCAGATCATGAAATGAAAAGTTCTGATTTAACCTGCAAAATTTTATCTTCATCTGTATCATCTTACTGCCAAAACCTATATGTGAACCTAGGACCTACATCAAGGCGCATGCATATTATTAGTGTTGCAGAACAATTCTTCCACACAAACCATTCTTTTATTATGGGCAACATTTTCTCAAGCCAGAATTTCACATTTTTTAACCGCGGTAACTTTGCAGCAACAAGGGCTGCCTAATTTGCACAGAAGCTTCAGATTAAAATCAGGGTGGTTCTTCAAAGTGAGTATATGCAGGAAAGAGTGTTCCTGGAAGAGGAAAAGCCATTGTAAGTGGCAAACAGTTTATCAAGCTGTCAGCAGTGTCAGTTCTGGCTGTGAAATCTGAAAGAGCAGCAAATGTAAGGTTAACGAGAGATTATTACTTCAGGAAGGGTGGCATTCACATAACTGTGAAAACAGGGAAATCTCACAGCTCTTACTGATGAGATTGTTTTTCCAATGTGGAATAGTAACTCAAATCACTAGAAGATTGTAAGGAAAATACATATCTTGTCACCTTAATCTCAGAAACAGGTTGTAGTGTGCAGATAAATATTTTGTTCCTGCTATAGCTTTCTGTGAGGATGTTAAGCAGGGATCGTGGCACACTGTAATAAAGGCAAATGACACAGAAAGGAAACTGCCATCAATTCTTGAGAACTGAGAGACAATCTGGGAAGAAAACCCCAGACAATTTCACCAAATAAACTAAAAATTAAGAAAATCTATTGTCAATCTAACCATGCATAATGTTCACCTTTTTTATTGACTATGTCAGTTAATCTAGATGACAAACACATCCTCAAGCAGGTGCTGTTGTGCTCAGACTACGCTGCATAGTTCACATAGAATCACAGAATGAAATGGGGTTGGAAGGGACATCTGAGATCACCTAGTCCAACCCCCCTGCCAAAGCAGGTCCAGCAAGAGCAGGCTGCACAGGAACATGTCCAGGCAGGTCTTGGATGTCTCCAGAGAAGGAGACTCCACCACCTCCCTGGGCAGCCTATTCCAGTACTCTACCACCCTCAAAGTAAAGTTCCTCCTCAATGTTTAGATGGAACTTCTTATGTTCAAATTTGTGCCCATTTCCTCTTGTCCTATCTGTGGGCACCACTGAAAAAAGACTGGCCCCATCCTCTTGATATTAAGTATTTATAAGCATTGATCAGATCTCCCCTCAGTCTTCTCTTCTCTAGATTAAAAAGACCTAAGTCCCTCCCCCGCCTCTCCTCGTAAGAGAGATGCTCCAGGCCCCTAATTATCTTTGCAGTCCTCTGCTGTACCCTCTCCAGCAGTTCCCTGTCCTTCTCAAACTGGGGAGCCCAGAAGTGGACACAGTACTCCAGATGGGGCCTCACCAGGGCAGAGCAGAGGGATATACTTACACAGAGGATAACCTCCCTCGACCTGCTGGTCACACTCTTCCTCATGCACCCCTGGATACCATTGGCCTTCTTGGCCACAAGGGCACATTGCTGGCTCATGGTCATCCTATTGTCCACCAGGACTTCCAGGTCTTTCTCCTCAGAGCTGCTCTAATGTATGTGCCCATCGCTCAGAAGCACATCCACCACCATGTACTACTGTGTAACACTGTTCTTGTTCAGGCCTTCGGTACTGAGATCATCCTAAGGCAGATCTGGCCATCATGTCCCTTGTTCTCCAGACGAGCATCTGCTCACAAGACCTGTTCCAAAGCCCCTATAGTCTTCTACTGCCAGCACAAGTTCAGTGTGCAATGCACTTGCACCCACTGGGGTCTATTCTCCAACCACAAATGTCTGAAGGCAAGGATCTCTGGCTTCTCTTACACAAAAATATTGACACTTTGTTTTAGACCTCTAGTAATTGTTTGCCTGCTCATGTACTTCATGCAATAACTAATTATTTTTATTATGGCTTAAACACCTGGTCACATGACTATTTGCACCTTTCTTTGGAGAACTGTGAGCCCAGACAGGCAGCTTAAATTATAAGTACCTTGTTTTTGCCAGTCCTACTTCTGATTACTCATGCCTGGCAACAGGATCAGTGTCAGCAGTTTCAGTGCTTCGCTCCTCATATTGGTTACATATGATCAATTGCACAGCTTTCCTCCTTTTTAAAATTTCTCACTGACTGACACATCCATTTATTTACAGCTAAATAGACACAGGCTACAGGTTCCGCCTCCGTCAGTGCTAGAGGGTAAAGGGAAACATGAGCAGCGTGGAGGACAAGCAGCAGTTGGGTCTCCTCATTCCTTGGTCTCTCACTGCCAGCAAGGGGGAATATTTCAAAGAGGTCAGCAGAGGATACTTTACAGAATGTGGTCTTTTTCGCTTTTTACCACAATAAGGTTTTCACCTCATTTCTAGAAAAGCCACTCCACAGCAGGTCTGTACACTCCAGCCTCTTTGCAAGAGCAGTGGTGTTCGTTGCTCTCCAGATGGAAGTATTACCCGCAAATAACTGCACTGACATTTTCTTCTCTGCCCTCTTACTCTCCTGCCACAACCACATTAATAAGGCAGTAAGAGCAGGAAATACAGACCAAGACATTTCAGATGACTAATAGAGTTCAGATACCCCAATTAATTTGGTGTCCAACATACGGCATCTTAAAGAACACAGTTTTTCAGCAAATAGTCATTCAGCATTATATGAAGATAAAATAACATGCAATAATCTCACAGGAGATGCCAAGTACCAATTTAAAGCAAATGGTAACAACTTTGAGTTCTATTAGGACTTCTCTCAGACTTGGAGATAAAGGAATTACCTATTATTGCTAAAATATTCACTTGTACCTATCCAGAAACTATGCTTTTGTACTCTGCACATTTGAAAGTGCAGTCACTGTGCATTTCAGTACTACACTGAACTTAACTCCATATTCACAAAGCATTTTTGAATAAGGTGGTCTTTTTTTCTCCCTATATTGCAAAGAAAAAGAAGAATAATACATTGTTTGTAACTACTGAAAAATGCCAGGGCTCTCCACTAATAGCATCTTTTCCTTCAACAACTCGCTTTGATTTCGCATCATTGTTTAGTTCCCCAAAATAAACATTTTGTCTCCTTCTTTTGAGGGGAAACAGTTAAATATAGACAGAGAACTGGTGATGACCTCTAAGTATAATTGGAGGAAATTTAGTATTAATTACACAAACATTTGAATTTTAATCGAATAAATTCATTTTGGATTAACTCTCTCCTAGTTCCTGCCTCAACAAAAAAATGGGGCTGTTGGCAAAACTATTCTGGGGTTTTTCAAATGCCCAGGTGTTATGATGTAATCCACGGGCAATTTTACTTCTGGCACCTTTGCAACACCTCCATTTTTGCCTAAAAGACACCTTACTCGTGAATATGCTTTCCCTGCATATGTGCAAAACAGATGTCTGAACTTTGTGATTATCTCAATATCTTGGCATGTTTTCCACATACATACTTATTGAGTCTTTTTAGCCATGCTTTCTAGATCTGTATTCTAATATCTATATTCTGTATCTGCATTAATAGCTATATCTACCTATTATTTGCATTTCCTGACATCTTTGCTGTGCTCTAATCAGCTCATTGAGTATCTTCATCACTGTAATTGTTGTGGCTCCACTACCAGTTCCATATACACTGTCCTATACATACTGCCCCAAAGAATTTTATATTTATACTGTGAAGAACAAGAAACAGGGAGAGGAGCACACATGAAATGCTCTGTTGTTGTAATATTGAGTGAATATTTTCCTCTGTCAGAACTTTGGCAGGAGAAGACCATTGAAGCTGCAGTCACTCTAAAAAGCTGCTGATTTTAAGAAGAACGTCAGTTGCAAAATTTTAAGAGTAACAGGGCTTGCTCTGGGGCTCTTCCTTTTCTTTGTTTTCCTGTGTAGCTCCAGCAGCTCCAGCCTTCTTGCCTTAGAAGTCAGGCAGTGAGACTGATGCTCTCTTGAACTGCTGTTTCAGTTTACTGATAAACAGATCAAGCACAAAATGCTTTATTTTCCTAGTTTATTTTATTGTGGTGACTCTTCCTAATGTCACGTTAAAACTCTGCTCCCTCCATTTCCAAACTGTCCACCAAGTTAAAAAACCTCCACAACTATAGTTACCATAGAAACTATCTCTAAGATACAGAACAATTTCTTAAAGAAGTCTGCAGAGGAGTACTGGGTATCATCAGAGCCGTGATACAATGGTTCAGAAGAAAATAAGGGATGGGTGGTGCTCCAGAGCCTGCATTTCTTACAAGTTTCTCTCGGCGATGAAGAGTGTCTCTGCTGAAATGGGAATGCCTGTTTGCACAGGGAACTGACTTACCAGGGGGTCACATGAGTATCACATTGCCATCACAAAATAATAAAACACAGTAATAAAACATGCCTTTGCATCTTCAAGTTGTTACACTTGTTAAGAGTACGAGTGTGGTGCTGCGTCAGTCCCAGCCGATGGATAATATTCTCTGCATTTGGGTTCCTACTTGTGAGAGAATGACAGAATTCCTCTGGATGTAAATAATGTGTTATCTGGTCTTCTCATGATACTGACATCTTCCAGTCTTGCGGTACCATGAGCAAAACAAATCTCTTGTCATTTCAGCCCATAAATGGCTCCCTTTGGCATTAAAAAATCTGTAAAAATCATAATTACAATTGCAAAAAAACAGAGACAAAACCCAAGTAACAGATCCCACACGCATTCCCGATGCATGACATCTCAGGCATAAGTGCAGACACTTTTCTACTCAAAGATGCTGCCAAATGAAAAAAATGTCAATGCTATTTGTTCCTGCTACTGAAAAAAATATGTTTTCTGAACTGCATTTCAAAATCACTTTGTATCGAGAATGCCTGCTGGAACACAATTCAGAGCTGTTATGGGAGAATTCTGCTACCACCTTCTGGCTGACAGAAATACTTAGCACTTAGTGAACCAGCGTACACCGAGTTCGTAACGTGGTTGCTGTTTTTTCAATCTGCACTCTTCACACGTTACTGCCCCATCTTCATCAATACGGAAATAGGAAATGCACACCAAAAAAATTACACCTTCATTTACAAGCTTACAATTTACACCTTCAATTACAAGCCTCTCTGGTTAAAAAAAAAAAAAATGCAAACAAGCCTAAATATTTGAATTTTTTTAAGGTTAAAGATTTGAAAATCATCATTTTGTAATTATAAAGATTTAAATTGATCATAACTGAAATTAAACTTCTTGACATAAAAGTGCTTTTTTTTCCACTTCTAATCCCTCCCCCAAAACAAGGTGTAGTGGTTCAATCCAATCTATTTCATTAAGTTATCAATGAACAGAGAAATCAACTGTTTGCGTTGCTAAAAAAATAATTCACAAAAGGAGTAGTCTTGTAAAATCTTTTTGTGCACTTCTCCCATTGCATATGTGATTTGGTCCCACTAACTTCACCCTACTAGAAGCAAAGACTCTAGTACTCTTTTACAATTGCTTGCAGTAAATTGAATTTAAAAAGAGCATAATCCAGGTGACAGTCTTGTTAGCTGTATTATCACCTTTGCTACCGTTGGCACAATTTATTCTTAAAACTTTTGGAGTTATGTAACAAAATCAGTACTTCCTTCTTTTGCTTGAAGGCCATGAAGATGATCAGAGGGCTGCAGCACCTCTCCTACGAGGACAGGCAGAGAGTCGGGGTTGTTCAGCCTGGAGAAGAGAAGGCTCCGGGGAGACCTTATATCCCCTTCCAGTACCTAAAGGGAGCCTCCAGAAAAGATGGGGAGCGACTAAGAGGGAGTGGAGTGACAGGATGAGGGGTAACAGCTTTAAAATGAAAGAGGGGAGATTTAGATTAGATATCAGGAAGAAATTCTTTACTGTGAGGGTGGTGAGACACTGGAACAGGTTGCCCAGGGAAGCTGTGGATGCCCCATCCCTGGAAGTGTTCAAGGCCAGGCTGGATGGGGCTTTGAGCAACCTGCGCTAGTGGGAGGTGTCCCTGCCCATGGCAGGGGGGCTGGAATTCAATGATCTTTAAGGTCCAACTCTAACCATTCTATATTCTATGATTCTATGATTGTTTTTTAAGCAACTATACAGCCTTCAGCTGAAGAAAAGCCTGAAGGTGTAAGGACAAAGGTTCAGAAACATGATGATAAACAAGAACTTCATATTTAAATATTTTAAATAAATTTATTTTAAATCAACATCTGATTTAGGGAACTCTCCAAGAGAGCATCTTGAATGAGTTTAGCAATGCTGACCAAGTGGGAGCTATCAGATGAGCAAAGACTACAGGAGTAAAGATCACAATTATTTTCCATAACTAAGACCCGGTCACTTTTTCTAATATAATTCGCTGCTGTTTCTGAAATAGGAGGTTAGAACTCCCCCTCACCATGCACAAAAGATTTAGTTGTGTTAGCTCTCTCTAGGATAAAAGAAGGTAAGAGGACTAAAAGCTGGAGGTGGAGCAAATACAAGCTCAAACACCCAGTTTGGTGGTAGTGCAAAAATCCACCAAATAAAAGTGAACATGATACAACACTGTAACTTTTCAGTAACTGATCTGTATTTAATTTTTGTTCTTCTCCCCAGTATTGCTGGAATCCATAGACTTTATTTTCAAATATCTTTGGGTCACTGAATTAGTGCACTATATGTACCTGCATGAATTATCTGAGTATTTCCTCTCACTTACGGAGCTGAATTTTTTAAATTTCATCATAGCATTTAAGTTTCATTATTCACAGATTCTGTTGCATTTCATCCTTGTTTCAGCTGCAGCAAGGATGAAAAAGATCATTATAAAATACTCATCACTGCAAGTTGTTACACTTTACAGAACGGCTGTACAGATTGCATCAGAGGTTTTACTCTCTGCTGCTAGGTCAAAGGCATAGAAAAAATTAAATAGGGAGGCATCAATGTATTATTTCGACTTAACCCATATCCTATTGAACTCAGTAACGAAATTTCCAGTCTCCTTAGCAAGACCTGAAAGCAGGCTTCTGAAAACTGATTAAAAAATATCATGTTTTCTAGGTTTCAAAGGCCCCTTGAGAATCCAGCCATAAGTGATTAAACCTCTCTCGAAATGCAGGCACCCAGGTTACTTAGATGACACCTTTGAAAATTCTGCCTTAAATGAATTCTTATGATCACACAGGGAGCCTATGCTAAAGACAGATATCAAAGGCAGGTGGGAAGCCCTAACGAAGCATCTACTCAAATTCAGGCCATGTTTTAGCAGCAAGCACTCAGGTGGATTATTAGAAGCGGGTGCTGTTTAATCTTTCTTGCCTCCTGGGAAAAACTGGCGTTTATAAAATGTTAGCAACAGCAATCACAGGAGGCGGAGAAAAGTATTCTCTCCTAAAAAGCCAGTTGTTCTGCTTCTCCACAAGATGTGACATTTTAAGATGATCTGCCCATCAAATCTGAGCATATTCAGCCGAACTGGACAGTTTCTTGCAAACTCTGCAGGCTTTTGACTCTCTTAGCTTTTCAGAGATTTACATTTGTATTTAAACACCTGCTAAGCTTTCTAAAGAAAGGATTTGCTTAATTATTTCACATTTTGCTATTTCCAGATCTGAAACAGAGCTACCTGTCTTGATGTTCAGTGAGCCCCCAGAATCCCTTTAAGTTTCAAGAACTTCTTGTTTGTTCAGGAAGTTGAGGGAGCCCAAAATGCCCTTTGCCACTAATGAGAAGCCAAAACATTCAGGTGTCTCCCACATAGCAGCCCAACCCTGGAGCTGGTCTTTACAATCTTCTCCCCAACCTCTGCCAGTTTTATTCAAAACTGGTTCAGTTCATAATTTTTTGCAGTCCTAGGCTTAGCAATTCTTCATGAACCATGTCCTGGTTTGAAGACAGCAGGACCCATGGCTTCTCACCAAACAAACTGGCAAGAAAGTCAGCAGATTCTGTATTTCAAGAAGTGAACTGAAACATGCCGTTTCTTTACAGATTTGGGTTTTACACTGAAATCCTGTTGTTTCAAACACTTGAAATTTTGTGACCATCTCACGTATAAATTCCATTACGCATGGGTGAGATGGGATGACTTTTGTCTGGTAGAAATTCAAGGTGGCTTTAAGCAGAGGAAATCTTTGCACAGAATCTAGCTCTATGCAAAAAAAAGAGATATAAAAGCCTCTGCTATCAGCCAGAAAATACATCCAGCATGTTGGAACACACAGAAAGTATTTGTGTCTAAGGGAAGAGCGTAGAGACACACTACCTAGCAGTGAGAGACAACTGAGAATACCATTACTAAAACACACCAGATTTGATAATGTATTTTCAAGTTTAGAGCACAATGAATAGAAACCACTTCTGCCTGCCTAAAGCTGTCTTTGACAAGGAATTGCTCTGTAATCTATCTTTTGACAGAATTCAACATCACCTTCTGCTCATTTTGCCAAACTGTTTGGTCCAAAGCAGCAAATACAATTCTTGGTAGAGGCTTCCTGCTTGGTACAGAGTGCTTTGAACTGAAAAATTCCATAGTATTGAACCACTGCTTTTAGGAACATAAATGTTAAGAGTATTACGATGCATAATATTTCATGGTAAGCAGATGTAAAGGATGAAAAAATTTCACATGACAATGGTCATCTCCAGGAATAATAAGCAAACTTTTTTCACAGGTTCTCAAGACCACAGAATGGGCAGTAGCTCTGCTTTCTAAAAGGCAATACACATTCCCAGTTGTACCCGTTCAATCTGTCCAACTACCACTTTGGGGGAAGCAGAGAAGATTTAGAAAGAGAAGAAAATATTGTCACAATGAATGTGGTGCTGTGACACTTCAATCTTCTGGTCCAGACTGTGGATAATGCATCTCAAATTAAAAAGGATTTTCTCTGAGAAAAAAAGATTGAACTCCTTCACCGCAAGCGAAACTTATTTTCCCTGTCTGATCATCTAATTTGACCCTCTGAAAACAAGGCATGGGAACTTCCTGGTGCAATTCCTGCTTCAGATATATAATCTGTGCTTGAAAGACACTCTGTTTTATATATATGTATATATACACACACATAAAACAAATAGATACCATACAAACTCAATCATCCTTTTAAAGCTTTCAGTGGTAGAATAATAAGAATAATCCCATCAATCCATCTGATTTCTGGATTACAAGTGTGTAGCTTCCCTTTCCAGCCACTGATCTTTTTCTGTCCCTTTCTGTTAGCATCAGTGACCCTGTATCAAAAGGGGCAGTTTTCCATGGAATTACACAAACAATGATCAAGTCTTAAACTTCTCTAGAACTACTTCAAAATTCCCCTTGATCTAACATTCTGTCATCATCAATGATCAGCAAAAGAAGCTGTGCTCTTACCATCAATATGACTGGAACTGAGAGATTATTTCCCACCAACTTCTGAAGTCTACCCAAATGTGTGAACACACACAAGACCAGAGCCACAGTACATTCTCCTGTGTATGTCTGTTCATTGTAGAACACTGCTTCTATATTAAGTGTAGAATTTCTGATATAAGAAAAATAGAGCATATGTAAATAAAATTTAAAAAAGGTCATATGAATGCAAATATTTTCCTATTTTTCAGATAAGGTATCTCAGAACACCAAATACAAGACCCAGTTGTTCAAGATATCATAAAAGTTTGTCTAACACTCTGGAAGACTTTGTAGCTGAAAATAAACTCATCAAAAATTATACATGTACTTTCAAAGTTTTAAGTGCTAGGGACCCAAAATTCAGTGGGGTCAACCATTAGACGGTTATTCTGCGTCATTCTGAATCTCAGTCAGAAACAAGTTTCTACACAAAATATACAGAAAGAAATTAAGTTTAAAAGTCTATTATCGTGCACAATATGATTAACTAAATCTTATTTGAACAAGTTAGTCCCTAAATCTTCAAAACTGAGTTGAAAAATCTCTTATGCTTTTCCATCAGGCATGGAAATTGCCTTTTTGAAGCTCTACAGACTTCTGTGAGATTATTATTGTATACCGTGAATCTGTCCTGTTTTGTGAAGGCACAATACATGCAATTTCAAAAGACTCACTTAATTACAAACAACTATTTGTTTGTAGACTGTTCTGTGAAACAAAAAACTCATTCCATTTAACATCACGTACAAAGAAGATAGATACAGTTCAGTAATCTTCAGCGGACTGATGGGGTTTGTGTTAGAATTAAGAACAAACTGAGTTCTCAGATTAATTTTTCATTTTATGTGAGACACTACAGAACTTTGAACTGCAAAATGAATACATTTTTGATGGATTTGTTTCTGGATGATCTAAAGGCACGACTCTGTATCAGTGAGATAGTCATTAGGTGTGGAATAGCACCATGTGATACTTTTTGGGCACTATATGAATTTTAAGTTTTATTCTTCACGTCACAGATTTTCTCTGTGAGTGTCTGAATCAAACTCCATTACTAAGGTCGTAGGAATGCTACCATTTAATCGAGTAAATATCATGCTGGTAAAATAATGCTTTTGAGTATTTATACAAGTATTCTCTGAACAGAAAAAGATGCTGCCTCTGCAGAAGCATAACTTTTTTGCATTTTACAGAGCCAAAAAATGTTGGCTCCTTCTAAAACAGAAGTATAGGTGAAATGAAACCACAGTCACAGGAATAGCACAAAACTTACTTTATGGATATAAATCAGACTTTCATTCTTGTGTGGTACTTTCACTGACAGTGAATAAGGTAAATTTCATGTATTAAGCACAATTCTACAATAACAATGCAAATATACCTACATTAATTATGCAACATTTCCATCGTTCTCCTTATAAAACAGGTTATCCAACAAACAGAAACAACTCAAACGCTTTCTACATAAAAGCATAAAACTTAATTATATTTTAACTTCTCCTCTTTCTTTCCAGACTGTTACTACCATATGTACTTATATATTAAAATGCTCCTGGCAAATAGCAAAATAATGGTTTTTCTGCTTGAAATGAAGTTGCTTATCCTCCTGGACTTATGACAGGCCCCAGTAGGAGCTTCAGATGAGACTCAAACACTTGGTATTTGATGGCTGAAGCAAATGTGTTTCTTGACCAACAATATGTGTTATCTTTATGTAAGATACACAGATAATGAAGCAAGTGGAGCACACCTCACATAAACTTACAAGTTTGCAGAAGTTTAGGACTACATTGGAAGCAGTCTCCTGATTATCCTTTTTGCATCCTTAAACTCCCTTTAAAGAAGCAGTTGTAGGGATGACTTAATCTGCTCCTTGCAGCCACGCGTGCTTCAGAATTTGTTGCATGCCATATGAATACGTAGGCATTTCCATCTTAAAAACTAGGCAGTAGATGTTCAATTAGCAGAAATCAATTTGTACTTGCCTGCAGAAATGTAGATAGCTATAATTATTACATATAACCTACAATAATACATCAAAGGAGTTGACATGCTACAGAAGGCACGTAAATTGGGCAGCTGACAGGACGGAGCATTCAGGGTAAGTTTCCGTGAACTGAGAGAACTTAAAATCCGTCTTTTTCATCATAACTTCTGACGTTAGCACCTTTGCTCCTGTGCAAATGAAACAATCTTTTCATATACAAACAAAAGTGGGGTGTCTGTTTTTTTTAAAAAAAACTAAACTCGCCTATCAAAGACATTTAGGAATTAAGCATTCAGAGTTTCCTAATTACAGACTTTTTGGGCAGCCAAATATTTTTTGAAGGGACTTAGGCCACTCGCATTCTCGAGCGGGGAAAAAAAAAAAAAAAGTTTAAAACTCGCCGAAGTCTGAGCACCCCCCAACAGGCCGAGGTGCTCGCCGGCTCCTGATGACTCCAGACCGGAGATCAGAGCCGCTCCAGGGAGCCCGTGGAGCCCGGAGCCCGCCCGGCTCCCTCAGCGCCTCCCGGGCCCAGCCGCCGGAGGGGACCGGCCCGACGTGACAAGGCCCCGGGGACGCGAGCACCGCTGGGGGCTGGCGACAACCCGCCTCCTTCTGCTACAGCCGCAGAGCTTTCCAGGGACACTTCACCCCGGCGCCAGCCTTGCCTGTAGGCGGGGAGGCTGCAGAACCGCTCCGGGCCGGGAGCACTCGCCATTCCCGGGACCACCCGCCATTCCCGTGACCTTCCCACTTCCCCCCGCGCCGCACTGCGCATGCGCCCCGCGACCCGCCGGCTCCCTCCGGCCGCCTCTCCCTGCGCATGCGCCCCTCAGCCTCCGGCCACCCGCCGCCTTCCTCTTCTTCCTCCTCCTCCTCTCGCTCCGGCAACGGCTTCTCGGCGCCTGCGCAGTCCCGGCTGCCCGGCTCTCCCCTTCCCCCGAAGCTTCGTGAAGATTCCGGAAGGCTCCGGACGGCTCTTTCCGCCGAGGGAGACGCAGCGCTTTCCGGTTGCCGCTTCCCCCGCCCCGCCGGGCTCCCCTCTCTCCTCAGCGCCGGGGCAGGAAGAGCCGCCCCGGGACCGCTCCGCCGCCATGTCGCTGCTCTGCTACAACCGGGGCTGCGGCCAGCGCTTCGACCCCGAAACCAACACGGAGGGTGAGGGTGTGAGGGGGGAGGAGGGGGAACGGTGTGAGGGAGGGTCTCCGAGGGGTCCGCAGGGGAGGTGCGAGGGGGGAGCTCAGGCTCCCGGCCTCCCTCTCTGCCCTCCCCGGCTGCGGTGCGGTGCGGAGCTGTCACACGGGTCGCTGGGGAGGGTCAGCACCGAGGGGCAGGGAAAGCCCTGGCCTGACTGTCCGTCCGTCCGTCCCTCCAGCTATGGCTGGTCCTGGTTTGCTTCTCCCCGGGCAAACTTGTGGTTTTATGTGGTGCTTTTCTGTGGTGGCCCGGGCGGGGAGGGGGTAAGGCGATGCTGCGGGCTTGGTGGCGGCTGGACACCGCAAGCTGCCCGGGCCCGGAGTGCAGGGAGTCACGGAATTGTCTGGGTTGGAAGAGACCTTTCAGATCGTTGGAGTTGTTCCTTTACTGGCGAGGTGCTGGACTGGAACAGTCTTGTGTAATAATAAAGCTATTCACGGCAGTATGAGTAGGGGGGGGAAAAGGCAATAAGAAGTATTTCTGTACCTTACTGTCATATATTGTGAAAGTCGAAGCTGGAGGCCTTGAGAAACAGACGTTCTTCTTTTGAGGGCCTCAGTGGGCGTTGCATACATGGTAGTTATCTTACCAACTACTGGTTTGGGTTTTTTTTAATCATAGTGTGTAGGCTTGCAGCACTATTTAATTAAAATACGTTTTATGATACGTGTATGTCTGCTTTGCCAAGTGCTGTGAGCTCACATAGTTCTCCCCCTCTGTATAGTGGGAATCCAGTACCTGGAGACATGTCTTTAAAGCGCTATCGTTTTAGGTTTTATAGTTCCACAGAGGCTGCCAAAGGGTGATCCAAGTTCTCGGCGGGCTTGCCCTCAGCTGGTTTGTAAAGTAACTCTGCTGGCTGAATTTCTAGAATGGCACCTTTGCATTAGCTTAATTTTTAGTGACCCACAGGATTAGAATTAGGCTAACGTGTTCTAGCATGTGCACATTCTGTGGATAAGAACGGTGTAAAATGTGTTTATTTTTCTTAGCTAAGTATTTCCAAAGAGAGGGACTGTATTTTTAGTAAGACTCGATAATGTTAGTAACAGCAAAACCAGGCACACTTCCATTTAGTGATCTCTTGCACCACCGTCCCCTGTGCGCCTTTGCCCCAAAAGACAAAGCAGAAATGAGCTTTTATACTAAAAATTCTCATTGGGGCTTCATGACCTGTACTCATTATTAAAGTAACAGTTTTTCACTATGTGTTCCTATTCTTGTGATCAAGTTGTAGTAGACTCAGCCTGGTTGGCATGGCCCAATACTAACTGCTTGGTGCTTGGATTGTGGGAAACATCTGCTTGAGGTGAAGTTTGTTCGGTACTGGAACACTTACTGGAATTACTGTGTCCTAGACTAAGGAGTTCTAAAGATAAACATAGTTATTCACAGACCACTTCAGAAAACAAAGTTTGACGTTTTCTGTAGAAGTAAAGTGATTATAACTTTCAGCATCCCTAAACTTCAATGGGATGATTACTGCTTAGGCATCTAAATGCCTGTTTACCTGTGTATGGCTGTCAAATGTTTGTGTTTCAGAACTGTGTTTGGATTTAACTCTGAATTATCATAGGGACTAAAGCTAGTACCTGTGTTAAACAAACACCAAAATACTTATCCTTTTAATAAATTTTGCATTGACATAATCAAATGGTTAAGCTTAGGATAAATATATTATTAGGAAAAATGTATTATTAGGAAATTTTCTTAAGTGGAAATGGGTAGAAAATATGGCCTTCTTAAGGTTTTGGGTCTTTCAGGATTTTTTGTCTGCGTTCAGCGTGCAGTATAGATATTCCCATAGTCATGATTGATGTAAGAGACCATTAATCTTCTCTTCAGAATCTGATGGCTGAAATAATACATGCATGTATTATCTGTAGAAGCTGTCATTGTTTCCAAAAAATGAGCAAGTAGCAACTAGCTGACGTGAAGGACTGTATGCCTTCTAAAGAGAGGCAGAAAAAACAGCCTGAGGGAAAGCATTAAAGGTATGTCTACACAGTTGTGACTGCGTGCACGGTTACAAATTCATCCGTTGCATGCCTGGCAAGGTAGAAATTTCACGTGCATTTTAGATATGTTAACTACTAGTGAATTCATACTGTTAAAGACTTGTGCAGCATCTGACAGGGAAGGTAGAACTTAACTTCAAAAGTGGTTTTAATTTTTCCTTTTTAATCTGTGCATGACCACATGACCATTTCTAATCCATTTCAAGGCCAGCTTAAATATTGCTGCTAAAACAGTGGCATGAGGTAGTACATTCACAGTTTGGTTTAGGTTTGAAAGCAGTGCTGCTTAATGACAGTTGTAAAGGTGGTATGCACAAACAGATGGAAAGTGTATATGCTGTACGGGTTTGTCTCAATTTCTTCATTGTACTGCAATATTTTTTGGTTTCATCAGGTTTATTGAACTTCTCTTGCTTTGGGGCTACCAAGCATAGCTTACAAAGTCTCAGAGTGGTTTCCACAAGATAGCAGGTCGGTTTGCAAGTTGTATATAGACAAGTGTCTTATTTAATCCTGAAGAATTCAAGAGGATTTTCTTGTAAATACCTCTGAAGTTTGAATTACCTGTGCCATTTTCTACTTTGATAATTAACAAAAAGACTAATAAAGTGCTTCAGTGAATATGCAAGGATGTAGCATAAGGTGACAACAGTGTGTGCATTGTGAGAGTGGGATTGGTTTGGGTATGAAAACAGCATTAAAAAAAGAACCCGCCAAACAACCTAAAAATTTGTGATGCTTTTATCTCCAGAAATGATCTGAGGGTGAGAGAAAATGCCTTGTTTTGAAACAGTCAGTTTGTCCTGGTTAAGGAAAGGTGTTAAAGCTGTGGAGAGGTGACTTGTTTTTTTTTGCGGTGGAAAATGTAGAATAGCAGCTAAGGACCAGAAGTTTAACTCTGGCAAATCAGAAACGTGCTTCTAATTGCTCAAGTGACTATTGATGTGTGCTAAATTCCCGGTTTTTTTCCCATGTAGTCTGAGATGGGATATTTTTATGGATATAAACTTCAATCAAATAGATGTTGTTTGGCTCAGAGTGAAAATGAGTGACATTTTACTGTCCTCTGGTATGCAGAGTGGTCAGACTGCTTAGGGGGTAAGTTCCACTGCCTCTCTTTGAGGTTTCGCAGCCTTGTCTCAGTATTTTCTGTTGTGCATGTCCATCATGAGATCACAGCAGAGTGCAGGCTGTCACTTGCTCCATGATGTACCTGCTGCACAGAGGGCTTCAGGAGGCAAGGAGAAAGGATTGGACTTAGCCAGATGGACAAATAAGATGCTTGTCTGTGTCTGACTTGTGAGCTGGAGGATGGCCATCCCTGAGTTAATTGATCATAAGATGGTTTTGGTCTCTAAAAATGTTATGCTGACTAAGAGCACCTCTCTCATTTAAAACCACGTGCTTGTGGGGGATTAGAAATATTAATTTTGTCTTCTGATTCAGAAATAATCCTTGCTGCAAACAGAGCTTAGTTTTACTGCCGTGATACTTATGATGACATACTTTCATACTTCTGGAAAATAATTGCCTTTATTTTTACTTTAATTTGATTTAGCAGTAAAGTCCTGGGCTATTTATACAAAATTACTACTTTTTTTTTATTTTCCTGTGAGGTTTACATTTATGCAGGTGTTAGCTTTTCATTTTGAAGCTGAAGGAATTGGTAGAAGTTCACGAACATGTAAGTCTAGCTGAATGCCTAATGTTCCAAAATTTGTGCCTTTTGAGTTAAGGTGGGAACTCCCATCTTAAAGCAATGTGTCTGTCAGACTGTATTAGTGCCTTAGCCTTAGACACTGCATGTAAAACAAAAGGAAATGATACTAAGCAAGATTTTTTAAAAATCTACATATTTTTAAAAATGGAAACAGCAGTTACTTGTCTTTAAGCCCATTTAATATCTGTAGGTGGATTACTAATTGAGTTATATATCAGTTTTTTCCTTTACTTCTTATTATATGAATTGTGATATTTTTCACTGTTTTACAGAGGCTTATTATAAAAATTATTACTGTTTGTGTCACTTAACAGCAACAAAAATTTTACTTTAAAGGCTAAAAGATAGCTAGTGTTTCCCATTGCTTTTAGAGTCAGGTCATTAAAATATTATCGATGCAGTATATGTCAAAGAGAAGTTACATAGAGCAATTGTATTACACTTGGAAAAAAATATATCTGTTAAGTCAAAAAGGAACAGTCGCTACATAAAAAGCTGTAGTGTTGATAAACATCTGTCAATATAAACAGTTCGGGTAATGGAAGTCATGTTTTAGTATAGTGTTTGTACAGAACCTATTAATAATTAATAGAATTGACATTTCTAAATTGTGTATGTGATGGTCTGCCCTTTGGGTTCAAGTCCTTAAGTGATCGAGGATACCACAAACAGTGAAAAAAGAAGCAGCTAATTATCACTGATAAAATAATGAACACAAGGTTTGTTTTAAGGTAGTTTTTTTTAACAGAGTGCTTCTAGATAGAAAGCCTTGGTCAGGTGCAAATAGCTGTATTTGCTGCTGTAAACCAGTATTTTAATGTCTGTTGGGTGGCCTTTAGGCCGCCTTTTTCACTTCTGCTGAATTACCATTAAGGACTAATTATTGATGAAGGCAAGGGATGGTCCACAGAAAATTTACTTGCTCCATATGCAGTAGAAGTTTGTCTTAGATGCCTGGTTTGTGTTGTATAATACAGAATAAAAAAAATCTGAATTACTTAGATTTAATATATGCACTCAGAAAGCTTTTTCTGTGGAATCTGTATTTTCCTTCGTAATTCTGTGCACCTGGGGAAGTGGAACAGCTCACGGCATATGTGAATTGCAAGTGTGAAATTTTTGCTGGGTTTGTGATTGGATGAATAATGATTCTTGGTATGCCTGAATATTAACAGTAGTCTTTTTCTTCTAGATTCATGCACATACCATCCAGGTGTGCCAGTCTTTCATGATGCTCTCAAAGTAAGTATGCAACTGACTTTTTAAGTCTTGTCTTTTTTCCCATATATGTAAAACAGTATGTTTGTTTTCCTTTTTGATTCCAGATCTTCCGCTTGTAGAGACTGATGTCTGTCCTTTCATGTTTTAGCAACCCCATGAAATTAGAAATGCACACTTACTCAAACCTGAAGAAGAAATTAAAAACTGTATTTCTATGGTCTAAATGCCATGTAAGTCTGTATGACCCATGTTTCCTGTTGACTTACTTCAGGTGTCTCAACAGTTTAATTAGGTCCTTGGAATAGGTCTTTGGAAGCATTGAGAAGGGTCATACTCTTTCAGTTAATTAACCTGCTTGGAATTCAAACCAGCTGTTTGTGGTCTTACATGGCTGGTGAACTAATGTGGATGTGACATTCGTCCACTGTAAAAAAATAATTATGTTCTTTTGATCTGACAAATGAGTATGTTGGTTAAGTTGGGAGACTTAAGTTGTTGCACTAATTTGAGTTGCAGCTCTCCAGGATTCTTGGGCTATGTCTTCGGTAGTGAATGAAATACACCTGTGAGTGGTCTCCAGTGCTTAGGCCAACTGCCTAGTCCATATTCATTACATTAAACTGTTCTTACTTCAGGATCTACTGGATGCATCTGAAGTGCCTACGGGGAATTTTCTGAGACACAACTGCCAAAGCAGTACTGGAAATCATTCTAACAATTTAATAGTGTCTGGCTAGAAATCTTGTCTTCAGAAATGGAGCCTGGCACTGTGTACTGTAGTGATACAGATGTAGCCTAAGTGACCTTTCTTAGGACACCAAACTGCTATTTAACTGAGCTTTGGGACAAGCATTTTTCTTAATATTTAGAACTGCTTCTACTGGCAGTTCATTTCAACCTTGTCCCATAATGGGGTGTCTTTTGGGCTCACAGAAGCTTGTTGCGTGTGTGCTGGGCACCATGTTTTCTGTAAGCTATTACTCGTATTGCAGTATGTGACTGGAATTGCTCATCATGTGACACTGGCAAATTGGGACAGATGCCATTAGATCAAATACAGTACAGTTACCTAAACTATGGCAATTTGTTTTGTACAGAACTGTAGTTGTACTCGTAATTCAATACATTAAACTTGTACATAATTATGAAGACATAAATTATAGTTACCTCAAAAGCTTGTGTTTACTCCCTTTTATATGCACACCGTTTTTAAAACAAGTACTACTTTCTTTCTTCTCCTTATCCTGTCTCTTGACCTAATTAAAAATTTATCATATTTTTTTATGAGCAGTTTTCTTCCTGCTATGATGATTCCTTCTAGATGATTTAAGTGGGCAAGGTGAACCTTTTGTCTCCTCAACCGTGGAAATAGTTAATACTTTGAGGATATTTTGGAACTACCTACCTAAAACCCATTGTGTTGTACTGCTTAAGCTCTCGAAGTGGTGATATATTTATTAGTCAAACTCTTGCCTTTAATAAGGTACTTCAGGTTGTAAGAACCATTATTCACAGTGACAAGATCATTTTCTCTAAAATTGGATTACTAGTTTATATAATAAAAAGTGCTCTTGATTGATGTAGTTGGATAGTTGGCTATGCACTGCAGATATCCAGCTTTCTGATGGGAAGCAAGCAGTTGAAAGACTTGACTAATACTCAAGGCAAAAAACATCCTCATAATTTTGGGAAGGGGACCTGTACATTCTGCCACAGGTGACCTAGTCTCAGGTATAGTATTTTTTTAGTTTGCTTTTGTATTACTTTATCTCATAAAGTAACATTTCTGTTTTCTGGCATACAGAGTTGGCACCTAACTTGTCATGGAAATACTGCCGCATGTTTACCAACGTTTCTGATTAAGGCAGCATGAGTTAACTAGAAATGGCAGCTGTAAAAGGTTTCTCTAGCTTTCAAAAATGCAAATGATGATAATATTGTCCAAAAAAGGGAAGAAAAGAATCTCTAATCATGATGCGCTGCATCTTGTGAAGGAATATAATTAGTCTTTTGCTTTTTATAAGCTGTTGCTAGGCAAGATAGTCATGCTTGTTTTGTTTTTATTTCAAAATGTTTATAGGGTTGGTCATGTTGTAAGAGAAGGACAACAGACTTTTCTGACTTCTTGAGCATTGTGGTATGTACTCAGGATTATCTAAAATTTTTATACTTGACAAATGACTGATTAATATTAAATTGTAAATGTGCTTATGTGTTTAAAATTTGCATACTTATTAAAATTGTCTTAAATCTTGCATGTGCTGTTTTTCTTGATACAATGTTCGAGTCTCATTTTCAAGCTTTAGTCGTTACAATTAGTTCTATCAAAACCTATTTAGATGCTTGTTAATGATGAAGGAAGGTCAGTATTTTCTGTTACTTTTCTTCATTATGGAAAGTATGCATTTTTCTTTAACATAGTTCAAATGAAGATAATTTTCCACTTTGTAGGATTTCCTTTGCAGTCAATGTTTAGAATGGGGTAAAGGAGAAGATGGGGCTGAAGAAATAAATCAAGAAAACTTGTTGCAGTTTTGATCATTTTTAATTGTGCACACAAACTACACTGCATGTATATAAACATATGCTTTCCACAATAGGGCTGTACAAAGGGTCCCCATAACAGTGAGAAACCTCCTGAGCCTGTTAAACCAGAAGTCAAAACTACCTCTGAACGGAAGGAGCTGGCTGAACTGAAACCCAAATTTCAAGAACACATAATTCAGGCACCAAAACCATTGGAAACAATTAAAAGGCCAAGGTACAGTATACAAACTGAGTTTTGCCAGATTTGTGGTCAGTTGGCCAAGTTAAAGCTCGTTAGGTTATTCAGTGTTACACATCTCATCTTGTGTAGAAATTCCCAAATAACCTTTAAAAGAGCTTGTGTTTGGTGGCAGTGATGATGTGATGATGTTATCTTACGCTTCAAAATGAGATAAAAGAATTCTGGTTAGGACAAGGTAGTACTGGATCTCTCAGCGTTTAGCTTTACAGGGAATAAAAATTGCAGTCTAAAGCCTCATAGTTAAGAATGCCACTAGCAGTTGTGTTTAGTGTTTTAAACAGTCATAGAAATAATTGTAGCGTGCTTGCATTTAGATTCCTTAATCTCCCTGGTTTATTTTTATTGTTGTAGACCGTTTAGGATTTCCTGTTGAAATCGAAGACTGCCTCCTAAATTTCAAGTCTGTTTTTCCATAAACAGTAAGAATTGGATTTACAAATCTAGTTTGTTTGTTTGTTTGTTGTCGTAAGGGAGGTTGGAAAGGAAGAGCCTTATAGCAAGATCACAAGTTGCTACTTTGTTGTCTTTTGTTAATTGTTTTTCATGAAGCTGACATGAATTCATGGACATTTTTTCAGCCCAGATGAGCCAATGACAAATTTGCAGCTGAAAGTGTCAGCTTCCTTGAAGCAAGCACTAGATAAACTGAAACTGTCATCAGAAAATGAAGAGAAAAAAGGTAAGGGTATAGGGAAATTAAGTAGGTATATGACACTAATTGTGACACGAATGAAATGCTATTTTTTGTTGTTATTTTGGAAGTGATTATTCGATGCAATTATTTTCATTGAATTTCACTGAATTTTTAGACCAACTCCACTGAAATTTTAGTCCAGCTTCCCTGCTGAAGCAGGATTGCCCAGAGCTAGAGCATGTTACTCAGGACGGCATCCAGGCGGGTCTTGAAAATCTCCAGAGAAGGGGACTCCACGACCTCCCTGGGCAGCCTGTTCCAGGGCTCTGTCACCCTCACTGTGAAGAAGTTTTTTCTCATGTTTGAATGGAACCTTCTATGTTCCAACTTATGCCCGTTACCCCTCATCCTCTCACTGGCAACCGCTGAAAAGAGTCTGGCTCCCTTCTCCTTCAAACCACCCTTTAGATACTTATAGGCATTGATAAGGTCTCCCCTCAGCCTTCTCTTCTCCAGACTAAAGAGCCCCAGTTCTCTCAGTCTTTCTTCATAAGGGAGATGCTCCAATCCTTGAATCATCTTTGTTGCCCTTCGCTGGACTCTCTCCAGTAGCTCCCTGTCCCTCTTGAACTGGGGAGCCCAGAACTGAATGCAGTAGTCCAGTTGTGGCCTCACCAGTGCAGAGTAGAGGGGGAGAATGACTTCCCTCGACCTGCTAGCCACACTCTTCCCTATGCAGCCCAGGATTCCGTTGGCCTTCCTGGCCACAAGAGCACGCTGCTTGCTCATTGTCATTTTGCTGTCTACCAGGACGCCCAGATCTTTCTCTTCAGAACTTGTCTCCAGCCGATCCATGCCTAACCTGTAGTGGTGCCTGACATTCTTCTTCCCCAGGTGCAGGACCCTACACTTTTCCCTCTTGAACCTCATGAGGTTCTTCCTGGTTGCTTCCTGGAGAAGAAACTTCCTCTCTCCATACCCTCCCCCTTGCCTCCGATGCCAGAGATTCATGAGGGGCAGCCTTAGCAGTGAAGACTGAAGAGAAGAAGGCATTCAGCAACTCTGCCTTCTCCGTGTCTTCCACCACTAGGGTGCACATCTCATTCATCAGTGGGCCCACATTTTCCCTAATCTTCCTTTTACTGTTTACATACCCAAAAAAACCCTTTTTGTTATTCTTAACTGTGGTGGCCAAGATGAGCTCAGCTTGAGCCTTGGCCCCTCTAATTTTCCCCCTGCATATCTTCACCGCTTCCTGGTATTTCTCCTTGCCTGCCAGGCCCCTTTTATGTTCTTGTTTTTAATAATCTGGGAAATACCTCTGGTCTAGGGAATGATAATCGAAGTTGAAATGCGAACAACGTGGAGACTTGAGCGTTAGGAGCAATATGTTGCCATTAAAATGGTTTAGTAAGATTTCTGGGTTAGAATGGACATGATGGGAACATCCATTTCTGAATACATGACTCAAAGTTTCTCAAAGATATGAACCCCGCTCCTGTGTTATTGCAAACACAATGTCATATAAAGCCTTTCATAAATTGGTGAGGTTCCTCTGAAGTCTAGTTGGTTCTCTCTCATCCTTTTTTCCTCCTTTTTTTTTCTTTTTACTTCCCACAGTTTATTTGGAATTTGTTTCCACAACTGGGCTGCTCCTTAAGATACACTTTCTAATTTCAAACTACATTTGCGGCTATTTTAAACTCTCTTGTTCTGGTGCCAAAATTGTCATTTAGCTCTTCTTTTTATTTGGTATCCAAATTCTTTCCTTGTGTTTATTTATAGACAGCAGTTCAGAGCCTTTTACCTTCTTAATTTTACAAAACCAAACAAGATGAGTGATTCTTCTCTTCCCGTATGATTGTAATAATCCTTTTCATCAATTTCCTTCCCCCCTGCTGCTTAAAACAGTATAAAGGTATAGAACATAGAATCTGACGTATAGGGAATACAGCTTTTGGAATGTTTGTATAATTTCTGTTTCTCTGTACCTTTCTGGCAGACTTCAGCACCAGGGAGAAAATAGACAGCTTGAGAGGCTTTTTTTTTTTCCTAATATACTCATTAATACGTTTTAATTCTCAATAAAAGCAAAATTTTTAGTACATTATACAATTCAGTTGCTATTTTCTGTAATATTATTCTGTTTACAGAGGAGGACAGTGATGAAATCAAGGTTGGGACGGCATGTAAAAATGCAGGCTGTTCAAAAGTAAGTTCCACTCTTAAACCCAGCTCCTAAACAATTAAGTGTTCAGTTTTGTTTTCCTTTCTTAGTATTTTTTTGTGTGTGCTATAAATTGAGTTGGAAGTGGCACAAAGTCCATCACTCTTAATTAATGCACATTTGATAGCACACTTTAGTATGATGAAATGTGGGCTGTTTTGTACTGTGGATGTAGCAAATCTAAGACTGCTTTTTTTTTTTTTTAAACCTGTCTTCTAATTAGTAAGCTTGCCAAACCCATTATACTGATGTGTATCAACTTCATATGTTAAAAGTATTGGTGAGAGGTGTCTTACTGATAACACAAATTGCTTTTGATAATCTGTGTATAGGTCAAAAGCATCTTCAGATCTTATCAATTAACACTTCCTGCCAGAACGATCCACAAAGAAAATGTTTTAACACTTCAAGCACCAAAATTAATCTCTGTATTACACGGTCATTTGAACTGAAAGTTTTTTACACTGACACCCTTGTGTTGTACAGAACACGACAGTAGAATTAAAATAGGTATTTAGTGAGACATCTGGCAGATTTTGCATTTTCTGCTGAGACTCTGGTGGGGGCAAAACTTACAGCAGTCTCTTGTTTGTGTTAGGAAGAACTGATGATATTCAGTGGCAGCATTGTATATTGTTTAATTTACTTCCTTTCGAGTATCCCTCTGTTACGATTGATAAATTTAATTTATTTTCCATTTAAGTAAGTACTTGTTTTCTCTGAATATTCAGAGTATTTTTAAAGATATCTCTGAGGATCAAGAGTGACCTTTATGAGCATGAATGATGTCATCACTGATGTACACCATTCAGCAAATACAAAGTATAGCTTCTTAGAAGGAGGATCAGGGAATCTCTTGTGGATGAAGGCTGAATGGCTGTTTTGAAAATTAGGGCAAGTCATTAGCTTTAGATTATTTACCAAAAGCTTTGTAGCACTTTGTTCAATGTTTCTGTTGTGGGTTGTATTTTGTTTTGCTTTTTCCTTTGGTCCACATCCTGTAATGCTTCCTTTTAAATGCTTCCTTTTACTAGACATACGAAGGACCACACAGTGCAGAAGAAGTATGTATATACCATTCTGGTGTACCTATATTTCATGAAGGGTTAGTATTACTCAGTTAACATTTAATTATTTTATTTTAATTCTCCTATTATGTGTTCCTGCTTTCTTTGTAGATGCTTCGTAGATGTTGCCTTGTTTTCATTCTGTATTTCTTCTTCAGTCAAAAATGGCAATGCTTGAAGAGCGTATACTAAATTAACAGTAATGTTGCACAAAGGAAGGATCTTAAGTACTCACAGTAAATAGTGTCCTAAATATTGTTTGTTAATTACTTTGTGAACTTTCAAGGATGAAGTATTGGAGCTGTTGTAAAAGAAAAACGTCGGACTTCAATACATTTTTAGCTCAAGAAGGCTGCACGACAGGAACACATGTATGGACTAAAAAGGATGCGGTAAGTAGCGTTAACAATGCATTTTGTAGCTGGCCAGTCTGAATTTACAATACTAAAATGTAGTTAGTAGCTTGATTGAGTTATTACTGTAGTTGTTACAGATCACTATCTCTGAAATAATATGGGGGATATTACGTACAGCATGACAACAGAGAAATGGCAGGGGAAGTAATCTGTGGTAGAAGCATACTTTTAATAGAGTACAACCTTGCTTTTTAGTGATACATATAGTTTCACTGTTTTATAGTAAAAGTGGTTTTGGCAAATTCAGGAAAAAAATAGCAGTCTTTTCTGCTTTGCTAGTTTAAAAAGTTTATGGTATTCCATATATATTGCCTTAAAATAAAATCATTAGAAGTCTTTCCTCCTGCAAAGACCACGAAGAGAGAAGCCGGACAAGTGTTTCCAGTTTCATTCAGAGTAGTAGAGTTGTTTAGGTAGGCATGGCACGGTAGAGAAGGAAGGTCAATGAGGTTCCATGGGCGGAGATGAGAGGGTCTCTTTCTAGTTTAAATGTCTGAATATTTTTCTAGTCTGAATCTACTTCAGTGCTTTGGTTTGGCTGCCAGTATAAAGAAATGGAGAGTGACCACCTGTTTAGTTTGTAGGTATTTTATTGCAATGTTGCAGAATTATATGGTGAAAAATACTTTTCGTCAAGGTTTAAAAATGTTCTATAATGTTCTCTAAGAATCTAATAATGGAACTGAGCACTTCAAAAACATTAGCTGCTCACACATTAGATGCAGGTGAACACAAAATTCTTGTTATGAATATATTGTCTCTTGCTGAAGCAAAATGAGTTCAATACTGCAAACTTCAGTAACGTTTAACAGAAGAAAATTAAGATATACTATAGAAAGTGTAGTTCTGAGACCTCATTCTATAACAGTTACTTCACAAGTCCTTCCTTTAAGTCATGGAATAACTGCTTGCTTTGAATTTTGTGTTTGAGAAGTATTTTCAAATACAGAAAGGAGGGATTAAAAAAAAATGCTGAAGTTGTAATCCTACAGCAAGAGAGTATTCTTGTAAAGAATTTCCCCAGATGTTTGGAAACTACGTGTATATTAAATGTGTGTATATTCAGATAATGGGCTTTGAAGTAACAGTGATTTTTTGACTTCTTGTTGTTCTTTTAAGGTTTTTCATTCTTTATTTTTCCTGTGTCAGAGAACAGAGGGTAATACTAAATAATGTTTTGCAGTAATATTAAAATTTCTTGGAGTCATGGCTTTTTCTTTTTTTGGTTCCTTTCTATTATGGGCTGGATAACTGTAGTCTTGGAAAGGAAGTTAATCCAACAAGTAGCTTTTGGGTTTTAGTGGTTTTGTTTTGTTTTTCTGTCACAATGCCTGAGTTTCTTACTACAGTCTCTCTCATGAGCCTTGATTTTTCTAATGTTTGCCAGGGACCAGTAGCTGAAATACTTTTAAAAAAAGGTGTAAGTGGAGTCTTGCAGTCTCCTGTAAACATGAAATATAGTTCTTTATTGGCTATGCTTATTGGCTGTCCTAGGGTTTTAACCTGATTAATCTTGTAAAAATACTTCTGAATGCAATTTTAAGTCTTTTTTTCCGCATTTTTTTCCTTATATATATAGGGAAAGAAAGTAGTTCCGTGCAGGCATGATTGGCACCAGACTGGAGGAGAAGTGACTATTTCTGTATATGCTAAAAACTCTGTTCCTGATCTGAGCTACGTAGAAGCAAATAGCACAATGGTGAGTATCTACCTTAAGATTTAATTTTTTTATTTTTTTTTTAATTCTTACAACAGTTTCAGTTACAAAAAATCTGTCTTCTGCTTTATTTCCAAGGCAGAGTTAGCAAAAGAATCTTTTTGGAGTAACAGCTTTTTCTTGGCTTTTGTGTTTGTTCAAGTGTATATATAGCAGTCTTTTCCCCTTCTGTTAGGATAACTGTACTTTGGGATTTTTAAAAGCTGCAATATAATATGTCAAAAAAACCCCACTTTAGTTTGACTTAAAACCCAAGTGTGATGGTTTTGCATCACCATGTGTAAGTAATTATAGATACATAATTTAATTGTATTTGGCTTAATGTAATCTAATATCGTTTGTCACAGTATGCAGTTTCACAGCTACTAATATTAAATTAGCGTTAAAATGCTTCTCTGATTTCTTAATCATGCATTTGGAGAAAATGATGCAGCTTCTATGTATGGGCACTGTTGACTATGATACTATATCAGAATCTATTAGAGTAGATTCTCACTTCTGTGTCCGAGGCACAATTTGATCACTTATTGTAGGATCCGAGTCCTAAGGTGATATATTTTCTTAAATGTGCTTGAGGTGTCAAATATTTTATTAACCTGACAAAATTTTCTGTTGTTTTCCCCATTAAGTTAAATATCCATATTGTATTTGAAGGCGAAAAGGAATTTCATCGCAGTGTGAAATTATGGGGAGTAAGTATAAGAATAATTTTTCTATTTAAAAAAACAAAACCACAACACAAACCCTCAGCTTCCCGTGTTTCAAAACAGTATTTCCTCGTTGCTCTGCTTATTGAAAGAAATTCAGTTGCATGTCATTCAGTAACCTATGTTTAAATCTCAGTCTAATGCCCCAAGTGATCAGGTGCAATATCATAGCTGACACTGCTTTGAGGAGAAGGTGGCCTCCTGAGGTCCTTTCTGTCCTAAGATCCCAACACAATGATAGTGGTGTTGCAGAAAACACATGATGATATATAATTGCATGCCTACGTATGTGTTAGACCAACTTATATATTACATGTGCACAGGCATATGTTTGCAGCTTGGGAGAGGGGTGACTTTTCCAGATAACAGAGGGAACTCCATCTACCTAAACACCTACTAAATTTTAGTGATAAGGTACTTGTCCTAACTTGACTCCCAAATACCTAGCAGTCTGTTTCTCAAATTGAAGTGTGAAATATGTTTTCTGTTCTAGGTAATCGATGTAAAGAGGAGTTATGTGAACATGACAGCTACAAAGATTGAGCTTACTATGAGAAAAGCAGAGCCCCTATTATGGGCTAGTCTTGAATTACCAGTATCCAACGCACAAGGAAAAAAAGAGGATTCAGATCAATAATGATTCCAAGAGACAAGTTATTTCCCCATTATGAAGTGGTGACTTGCTACTGTAATCAAATATTTAACTTTTATATAGATTCTTTTTTTTTTTTATGTTAGATCGTATGTTCCATTCAACAAAGAAATTTGATGCAGAGTAAATGGAGGTGTAAACATGAAGGGTAATAGCTGGTTTGGCTCTTGCTCCCGTGACTGTATTTATTCTAGTTGGAGTGTCTCCATGGGGATTTAGGGTAAAAGAGCTATTGCCCTTTGCTTACAACCTCTCCTGCCATGCACTGACTGTCCAAATAGATGTGTTCTCAGTCCACTGTGTGTGTTCATTTTTCAAGTGTTCAGTTTAGACTGGATCTACTGGGTAGCACATGTTAAATTCAGCACTGTTCCTAGTGAAAGATAGAATGGTTAGAGTTGGAAAGGACCTTAAAGATCATCGAGTTCCAACCCCCTCTGCCATGGGCAGGGATACCTCCCACTAGAGCAGATTGCTCAAAGCCCCATCCAGTCTGGGCTTGAACACCTCCAGGGATGGGCCATCCACAACTTCTCTGGGCAACTTGTTCCAGTGTCTCACCGCCCCCACAGTAAAGAATTTCTTCCTAATATCTAATCTAAATCTCCCCTCTTGCAGTTTAAAACCATTACCCCTATCCTATTGCTACACTCCCTGATAAAGAGTCCCTCGCCCTCTCTCCTGTTCTCCCCCTTGAGGTATTGGAAAGCCAGTATAAGGTCTCCCCGGAGCCTTCTCCAGGCTGAACAAGCCCAGCTCTCTCAGCCTGTCCTCACAGGAGAGGTGCTCCTGGCCCTCTGCTGGACCTGCTCCAACAGATCCATGTCCTTCTTGTGCTGAGGGCTCCAGAGCTGGATGCAGCACTCCAGGTGAGGTCCCACCAGAGCGGAGCAGAGGGACAGAAGAATCACTTCCCTTGACCTGCTGGCTGCACTTTTTGATACAGCCCAGGATGCGGTTGGCTTTCTGGGCTGCCAGCGCACATTGCCAGCACATTGCCTGCTCTGAGTCATATCAAATGAAACGTACAGTAATACAGATACAAAAATCTTGAGTTTATGAAGGGAATAGAATACAGTTCTACATCTAGAATAAAAAAAAGCACATCAGCATAAATACCAAAGAACACCTGCAGACTTCCTTTTTTCTCTCCTGAAACTAAGCTTTGTTTCAATACCTGTTGTCTGTGGAGGCATGGAATAAGTGGGTATTTTGCTAAGGATTTCAGTACTTGCTGACCCTTTTGCTGTCTGTCATGTATAAAAGCAAGAGGTGAGATTGAAATAAAGTTGGCAAGAGGGGATTTTTTTATTATTTTATTTTTTTTACTCCTGTACCTTGGCTATTTGAATTGTTAAATATAAAAGTGAATGGACAGTGAAATGGCTGAATAACTTGGTATCTCAGCCGTGGAGAACATACAAACAGCAGACTGTTGTAAAATTACCCAGGTGCTGTATATATTTGACAGACTTTAGAATGTATATTCTGTCCTCTTCTACAACAGTGAAAATCGAGAATCTGTTTTCAGAGCAGGTGGACGGGTGTAGCAGGAGAAGACAGTGCTCACCGTAGGTGTCTCAGGAAAATTGCTTCCATTTCGTAGCTGTGCATAGCTCTTGTTGCCACGGCTGGTAATCTAAGAACTAAATTTGTCTACAGGACAAATCTTAGGAGAAACAAACAACAAGCTTTAAAATGTCTGTCTCAAGTCACAATTTTACCTTTGAATTTAAAGTATTTTTAGAATATTGTTTCTTTTGAACAGCATAAGCAAAACACTGTAATTAGCAATCAATTTATTTGTGTTTTCAGTTCTCTATCAGTAAAGAGTTGTGGCTGAAAACAGGATAAAGATGAGACTTCTATCCAAGCTGCAATTCATGCAGTGACATTGCATTCTCTTTCTGCTTGAAACCAGTTTCTTAATTTTGGGTTGCAGCTGAAAGGAAAACAAGGTTTTTTTGTATGAAAGTCATGCAAAATGTACACCGTTACTTATTGTGCCAAAACTTAGGTCTGTAAACAAGCAGTGCTGCGGGGGGGTTGCAGGCTGTGGATGCTCATCTCCTCACCTTAGCAGACCTGGAATAATGCCAAGAGAAACACAAAGCATAGTAAAATCGTTCTGAAGTTAAATACGGTTTTTCTGTACTGTTTTCTAAGAGGTATAATTTGACTTGAGCTCAGAGTTCTGTCTCCAGCAGGAATTAACATCCTACTTAATGCTTTAAGTGGTAGGAAATACTTTACCAAAGAAACTGTCCCGAAACACCAAGAAAGTAAAAGCAGGGCTGTACATATGAAATTTGTTTTGGTGCTTCTTTACCTTCATTTCAAGGTCCTGTTTCCTCATTGACTTGGAGGGACCATGGTTGATTACTCGCTTGGGCCCCTTAGAGAAGTTCCAGTTCTTAAGTTCTGCCTAAAAGATTCTGTTAATCTCTAATAATGCCTTCTTTTTTTCTTTTTTTTTTTTTTTTTTTTAATAAATTTGAAAATGTCAGGTGCTGTGAAGTCATAGGGTACAAGCTTACAAAAACAAATGCCTGCACATGGACCTCTAAAAATTGAACAGATGTTCCCTGGTGTGTTCTAAACCAACAAGTGGAGCTCTTGTTAGTACAATAGTGAGAACAATCTCTTCAGTGAATGAAGAATTCTAGAGAGCAGTAGGTAGCACAGGCCATCTATGCTTTTGTGTGTGGAACTCTGAACTTGGACAGCAAAATGGGCAGTGTTTAAATGATAGGATAAAGTTTCTATTTGACAAGCAAGTTCAAAAGTGTGTCTATCCATATGGATATATAAATACCCTAAATATTTTGTTTTCCATGTTTTTTTACATATTTTCAATTTATTTGCATCTTCACATGCAGTAGGTTTACATGACGTAAAATCCAATTTAAAGAGCTACAAGGGAAACGCAATTTTGTAGGAAAGCAGAATTTCTGGTTTTCAGTAAGTCATATTCTCCCTTGTTACCTACTAAACTGAACGGAGAGAAACGTGGATGAATGGACCTTCTGCTGTTAATGCTGTCTCCTTTGTCACCCTGTAACTATTTGATATACTCTTTTCAAGTATGTTTTGCTGGTAGTTGAGTCAGCTTGGTCACAAGTACAGGAAAGCTCCTGTGTCTTCAGTTTGGCTTTTTATTCATTCCTCCTACTCTTTTCCTGTTGTTCATAGTTTCAGCAGAAAATTAAAGATACTTCAGGAGTTCCATGGTGAGTTCTCCCCATCAGTGACAATAAAAACACTTTTAAAATTCAGCTGTTTAAAAAAGCAAGGAAGCAAACCCAGCTTTGATCAGGCAAGAAGGTAGCAGTTTTACACGTAACAGCCTAGTTTTCTATGATGCTTTTCAAAGTAAAAAGGGTAAATTTTGAGGTGGTACATACTGCCATAAGGCTCTTGTTTAGCTGCATTAATTCTCTGCGGACTTTTACAAGCAGATGTCTCCATCCATGGTCACGCTGCAAAAGCTCTGGAACTGAATTCGAGTGCTCTGAGCAGTTGCTCAGTCTTCAGCACATGGATGTGTGATGTGTGATCCTGGTATGTCATAAACTGGCACCTTGACACAGACAGTGGCAGCAGAAGTGGAATTTTGGTTTGACTGTGACTTTTATTAGTAAATGTGAAAAGGAGACCAGCTGTAGTGCACCAAACCAATCACTGGACTCCTCAAAAGCAACATTTGAAAACTAAACCAAGTAGTTTTTGATCACTTAGACTTTCACCTGTCTAACAATAATGAAATTCAATAATAAATTGCTAACAAGTACCTACTGGAATAGTTGCTGTGAAATTTATATTTTTTTTCATGTTTTCAGAAGTTATGCAGTGTTTAAGAAGGTGGTTAACTTGCTACAGCCTGGTTATATTTTTGAGTCTTTAAAAGCTGTAGTGTGTTTCAGTGGGGGTTTACATGTCACATATAGACAGTATTTCACGTGTCTCAGAACTTCCTTCACAATTCCTTTTTCATGCAAAATACTGTGTGGGTAAACAAATCTGTGACAGAAATTTTAACCTTTTCCATCATGCATAAGCCCATTTTGCTGCCAAGTGCTGGATGTCATCTCTCTCCCAACATTTATTGGAGAAGTTGAAATTTATTTTTAATGTTAATTTACTGTAAAGCTCTGGGCTGTTCAGCTCCTCTGGCTCTTAGGTTTTACCTGGCACTGATATAACTTGACAAAAAAGCTTCCCTTGGATGGTCTTCTGGAACACAGACATTATCAAGTCACCATTTCAGTAGTTTAGGGGGTAGTTTTAATAGGAATTTTGCCTTGGAAAAAAAAAAAATATCTACTTACTCTACGTAACGATGCATTTTTTGCTTGCATTCTTTAAACATGGCATGAGTACCGGTTCCATACTGTACCTGTTCAGAATTGGTCTTTCCCTATCGATATTCAGGGTTTTTTTTAATCTCTGTTCATGAACAAGATCGGTTGTAAATTAATGAGTTACGTGTCTGGGACACTGTTTTAAGGTGGTAATAATTTTGCCATTACAAGAGTCTTGAATTACAGTTGAAGGGGGGAAATGTCTCTTTGCATGGTTGGTTGATTCCGCACATTCATAAAACTTATATGCAGAAATTAATCTCATGTCTTCATGCTCTAGTTTTTTTTCTAAATGTACTCAATAAAATTCTTATTACATGCTGGTTGCATTTGGGGCTTTTTTTTTCTTTTTCGGACTTCTTTTACGGGTGAGAACTTCCCTTCAGGTTTGCAACGCAGTTGGAGGAATAAACTGTAAGTGGGCATTTTCCTACACAGGAGGGAAACTCTGGCAAAAGTTTTTTCCCCCACCCCATAGGTGAGTTTTTCAGTGATTTGAATCAAGTTGGGGCCTGTGTCATTCATGGAAATTGGTCTGTCCAGGAATTTTGAGCTGCCACAACGTTATTGGAACAATTCCAAATACAAAGTTTGGGCTGTTTCAAAGAAGAATGAAGCTACTATAGCTCTGCTGCTTTTTTTTTTTTTTTTCCTTCCTCCTTTATTTTCTTGGGTTTTTTTTCAAAAAAGTCTCATGTTCTCACGATGGAGAGAAAAAGGATCCAATACTTGGGGCCTATGGTAATAGAAAGCAAATTTTCTCAAAGTTTGGGTAGGTATTTTAACCAAGGCGCTGGCACAGACCTTAAAACTAGTCCAGGGTTCCTGTGCCAGGGGATGGGTGGCCGAGCAAACGCAGTTTCTGTGAGCGTGTCTGCAAAACGTGGGGTTGGTGTTGGGGAGATGCCTGTCAGCAGAAAGGGTCGGGGGGCAGAATACGGTATTTAAAACTTGTCTACAGGCAGCACAGATTTCAACTCACGTTCATAAAGTCAGCATTTTTTTGTTGAATGGCTGAATGTTTTGTTTTCCCGAGACAATGTTGGCCTGACCAGGACTGAAGACCCACTGTACGTGACCACT
>JAHREE010000096.1:3092380-3156574 GCA_033628505.1 Tringa tobata
CAGGTTAAAAGCTCAAGGACACCAGCTGTAGCTCAACCACTTTGGGGGGAGGTGGATCCTGTGGAATTCTAGGACTTCCTACCACCCTATTATTCACTGTGTTGAAATGCACACAACAGTATATGTAAAATTATAGAATCATAGACTGGTTTGGGTTGGAAGGGACATTAATATTATCAATTCCAACCCCCCTGCCATGGGCAGGAACACCTCCCACTAGACCAGGTTGCTCAAAGCCCCATCCAGCTTGGCCTTGAACACCTCCAGGGATGGGGCATCCACAACTTCTCTGGGCAACCTGTTCCACTGTCTCACCACCCTCAGAGGGACAATTTTCTTCCTGATACCTAGTCTAAATGTATTCTCTTCCAGTTTGAAGCCATTTAGCCTCATTATAGTTGAGGAGTAATTACATGCACTTATAAAAAGTCCCTCTTCATCTTGTAGGCTCCCTTTGGACACTGAAAGGCCACAATAAGGTCTCCCCAGGGCCTTATCTTCTCCAGGCTGAACAATCCCAACTCTCTCAGGCTTTCCTCACGAGAGAGGTAGCACTATGGAGCTCCTCCAGCAACCAGGAAGCCCTAGCTGCTTTTCTTTCAGCAGGCAAGGGAGATGACAGTCCTAACCCTGTGGAGGCTTGCCCCTCACAGCAGCAGTATTCTCTCAACAAGCTAAGCCTGAAATTTGAATGCTCTTTTGCTATAGGAAGGGTACAAAAGCATTGTGTTAAAAAGAAGGGTCAAACCCAGCCGTTAACTATATTACAGCTGTGCCAAGGGGACTGAAGCAAGACTGGAGCACCATTGTGCAAGACACTGTATGTACAAAGGTAAGTCCTACCCTTACCTTAGAAAAATCGAAAAGCTATCTAACCAGGATGGAAAAGGTAAGTACTAATACAGCCATCATACAGTCAGGACAACTATGAAAGAGTATCCCAGAAATGGAATCTGTGGCAGAAGTGAAAATAAATCAAGGCTCTGGCCCTGGTCTCCATCTACACTTAAAAAATCTTTAATAGTCATGGTCCTTTAAATATAAGATTGGTTATGATATGCAGACGATTGGGATTTTTTTTTCCGTCCCACATTATTATTGAGACTTAAATTCTGCATTGAAAATATACAGACTCTAAATTGAAAACCCAAAGAGTTCTGACCTCTGAGATTATGTCAGCAGCTAGCAGAAAAATAACAACTTTGTGAAGTAACTGCTTGGCTGCTGTCATTTTCAGGGCACTTTGGTCAAGTTCTAGGGCTAAATTGAAAATGGCACATTAATAAGAGCAAGCTGAACTCTGACATATGGGAGAAAAAGTACTCCATGCTCTGGCAGAGATGTTATTCTGACAGCTCTGCTTATGTAAAACCCATTGGCCAGCTTTTTCCTACGCCACAGAGAGCCTAGTAAAACATATTATTTGCCCTGACTTAGATCCAAACCTAGAATCAGCATAAACTTACTGCTACCTCAAGGGAAGATGCAGAGTTGTTTAAGTATAAATACAAAGTAAGAAGCGATGATCAGAATAGTAGAATTGGAGTTGGACTTTTGCAGATATTGGCTGATGGTGACCAACTGTCTAAAGCTTAGCAGTAGAGCAGGGCCAAAATGGACTTCCAACAGCTAAATGTCTGCATGCTGAGGACTACACTTAAATGCAGAACTCCATGTGTACACTACATTTTTTTTTGGTGATAAATGGCTCACTAAAAACAAGAAAGGCAAAGAGATCTTGGGATGTTGGATAGTTGGATGTTGGACTTTTTAATATGAACAGAAATAACTTTCTTTTGAACATGCAGAATCACCCACATCTGCACTAATGTTCTGCCACATGCTGAGCTTCCTGAATGAAAAATTCAATCCCATGCAAAAGCCTAATGCAAAGCATAGGGAACATTTTGGCCCCATTTGCTGTTTCCAAGAATTAACTAGGACTCCTGACGTGCACAGGACTTCTCACTATTCCTACTCAAGAAACTAATAACTGGGATATGCAAAGACTTAATGGGTTGAGGCTTTGACGTGTACATGTAGCTTCCCAGTGTCATTCCAACCCAAATGCATTGCCATTAAAATAGCAAAACTATAATCACTCTGCCTTTTTTCCTTCTCACACTTAACAGAAATTAGGGTTTTTTTCAGATTAGTGGAAAAGACACAACTGAGTAGCAAAGGTACAGACTGTAGTCTTTGCTTATCTTTACAAGAGGCTACCTGAAAGCAAGTGAAGAAAAAAGAGTAAAGAAAATTAGGCAGATCCCTCTGCAAAACAGACCTTCCCTGTTCTAGTAGTTGTTTTAGTTTTTCTCCTTCTTTTGGAGTGAATTCCTATTCACTGGAATTTTTAGAGACCTGGAGAATAAAGATGTTTGAACCCTTAAATGGATTTTATTCTGAGATGTGAGAAGCAATGAGCCAAGTTAGAGATGTGCCACATTTCTACAGGGTCTATCAGTCTTCTGTGTACGTGCTTCTATGCCGACAAAAATGGTATCCTAGTTAGAAGTGGTCCTGCACAAAATACCCTGAATTCTCTCCAAGAGTTCATCAAAACATCTTTTTCCTTGGGAAAATTCCAACAATCTCTATGAATGATCTTACAGGAAAGATCAAAAGAGTGTAAGTGTTCTAGAGAAAGGTTTCACAGGCTGTGATTTATGGATCACTGAAGGTCACTGGTGGCACACTGGTAAATGAAAGATGGTTTGGAAATGAAAACTACAATGTTGAATCATTTTAAAAAATGAACCATCATTGTATTTTTCAGAAAGATGAGAGGTGTTCCCAGGTTTAGCAGTAAAAAAAAGAGGAAAACACTCCTCTATAAAAGTGTGACAAGGAGTGTCTAAAATTTACTGAGACAGCGAAAAAAAGTGAGTAAAAACCAAAAAAGGATTCCAGATGAAATTCTTTGGACAGAGACAATATCGTAAAACTGGGGAAAGTGCTCTTTGAATTTGCACAGAAAGCAGGGAACAGCAGAGAACAAGGACGTTGTTGTAGAATCCTGCTCCGTGGAGCTAATAAGAAAAAAATCCAACAGTGTTCCAACAGTGTCTTTAAGAAGCCCAAGAAATAATGAGACTTTTCACGGAAAACTCTCTACCATGAAATAATCCTCTTTTCAAATGAAGCTATGAAGAATGTGGATGCATATAATGTACTTCTAGGAGTTTTTTAGCAGGGAAACAGCATGGAATTATGGAATAGTTGTCACAATTTCTGTTGTTTATATTATGCTTCTACTGTTAAAAGCTTAAATAACACTGAACAGGAAAATTTTCAAAAAAGCTGGTCTCAAGTACTTTGTATGGTACTTCAATGGAATTTTTGTACTCAAGCCCAGCATTAGTTAAATAGTTGACTTAAGATCAACAGTGAGGTACTATTTTTACCCCAGAGCTTTTTTTTTTTTTTACTTTGTTTATCTTTTGCAGAAAAACGGATGCCTGAGTAAGTGGCTTGCTGCAGACAGAAAGTAAATTATTTTATCCAGGGCCCTGCAGCACTAGGGACGTAGACATTTTTACAACTGGAACAAAATGCCCTTCACTGTGCGAAGCATCACAGTTAACCTTTGATCAAGCACAGCTTCTTCCCCAGCAAGGAATAAAGAGTAAGATAGAAAGAGCTGGTAAGAAAATAAAATATAGAAAAGGAAAACATGGGCATAGCATAGATAAACCACCCCAGATTCAAACCACAGCATTTTCAGGGTTAAAAGAAAGTGCACTGCATTTGAAAATAACTCAGGACAAATGCAGGGAATGGGATGGGAAACTAATATCTAGTCTCCCAAGTGCCATTACAGAGTAGATTTTACAGTGTAGTAAGTCACCTGGGTTCCCTTAATATCGGGGGGGGAAAAATAGCTTGAGATTTCTGTATATACAAGAGTAGACAACCACATTTGGCCAAATGAATCTCATCTTAAAGGTATTTATTCCTATGCATTGCCTTTAAAGGGAGCTCGTGTTGCTTAAGTCAGACAGAGCTGTCTTCTGTTAATTGAGATGGATCCAGATCTGAGAATAATGACAATGGCTCATGCAAGGTGCCAAACCCAGTTAACTCCTCATAAGGCCAATGAAGTTTTATGCTTTAATAAATCTTTCAGCCTTATGATAATTCATCCTGAGAGGTGGAGGCAAAGGAGGCATGATTAGACCACTTGTAGTCATGCAAATCCATACATCTGCCTGTTAAAAAAAAAACACCACTCAGTCTTTCAGTATTTATCATGGTATTTCAGGGGCTCAATGAGATATGGAAGAGATTCAGGGGGAACAGACAGAGAAAAAATGGTAGCTAGCCAATGTGAAAATTAATAGATTCTCTTTTGCACATGAAATGGAAACTTAAAATGCAATTTATTCCCTTGAATGCTTATCACTTTAGAGAATTGATCTTGCTCAAGTGTTTTATTATCTTCTTTTAATTACTATTTTTTTACTTTGTATTACAAATAATATTTCGCTTATGCCAGCAACACGTTTCAACCTTTCTAAGAATACTAAGGAACTGTGAGCCTGGAAAGTGGACCACTGATGGAATGTTTTGCTATTGATTTTGGTCTGATCAAGATTCTTCCAGCACAGCGATATCAAATAATTCATAAAATAAATTCAATAATTCAATTTTATCTAATAAACTTGCAGGTTTAGATTCTTAAAAAGTCACAAATAATAGACACAGTGATTCTGTACCTCTTTTGTCAGATTATACACCAGTTTGTAGAGAAGAGGGGTGCAGTCAACTCTTAATGTGTAGTTACCTAAAAATGAAATAAAGACATGGAAATTTTCCTTTCACATACCAGTGGCAATATCTTCTTAAAGGATTAAACCCTGCAATCCTATCTTAGACAAAGTTCTTGGCTCCAAGGTAAGAATTTATACCTACGCCTCAGAATATATACAGAAAAATAACTATTTGGTCACATTGTATAAGCTACTGCTACTGCACAACAATGATGCATTGGTTATAGCACACACGCAGTAATGTAATTAAGCCTTCCCATAGTTCTAAAATATGCCCAACCATCCCTCATTAGCTACAAGCCCTTGTCACTCATACACTCCCTGAAGCTTGTGTTAAACAGAAGGCAATGGTAACATCCTGCTTTTTGTAGGATGTTAAAAATAAAATTAGTGCATTCAGGAGCTGCAGGAGGAAAGACGTATTCCCTGAAAGATGTTTTAAGAAGTCTTTCAATGCAGCTGCTTCTGCTCTTATCATAAAAAGTACTTTTTCAATTCTTTTGCAGATCGTATCTGAGCGACAGGTCACCTTCCGAGTAAGAGACCTGCAAGATGTTTGGCATTTCAAATTTCAGAACTAATTCTCACCCAAATAGGAGGAAAAAAAAGATCCAGAGTAATGTTTCCATCTACTGTCTCCTAAACCTCCCTGTTTACCACCAGGCCGTGGCTGCTGCACTTTACACCCAGGAGGTTTCCACACCACCTGCAGGCTATGTTGAGTTAGGTACCTACCTCATATCAAAGCAGGCTGTGACAGCAGTAAAGGCCCCATTGCAAAGAAACTATGGCCACTTTTGAGGCAGGCAGGAGTGTAAAACAGTCTTCTCTAGAGGCTCCAGCCACCGCACAGCAGCTGGGCAAACCCCTCTGCCCTCAAATACAGGCAGCAACAAAGAGGGGAAGAGGGGCAAGAAGGCTTGGGCATAACAAAATATAACCTCTCAGATAACACTGTTATTAGGTTTTAATATGGCTTTAGACCTTTGGGTTATCCTTTGCACAGTGTGTACTTAGGAGAGGACTAGACTGACAATTACAGAAAACCCCATGATGATGGACAAAGTACCAGATAATGTTAATGATGTTTCCAAGGAGAGTCTATATTTGAGAACTGGAAATTACAGTCACAAAAATGCTCAAAAAGAGGACCCTCTATTCTTCCTTTAATTGCTAAAGGACAATGAATGGAAATAATTTGCTGTCCAAAACATAGCACAAGAAGTCCTGTGGAGAATGTATGATGATAAACAAAATAATTGGCAGAGTGCATGGATGCTATGACTATAAAGGGGATTTTAATGTTCAGTCAGGTGAAAGATGTCCAAGATACTTAAAACAGTACACTGAATATGGTGTTCTTACCCTTTTCACATATTTCTTTTCCAGCGCTTTTACTTTCACATTTTCTTTAATGCATACAGCACGAGACATGTTTGAATAATCAAGATTTGGAAGAAAATTGTTAAGGCAGCAGCATGTTGGCTGCAAACCAACTAAAAATATGTGTTACAATCCATGCTGAGAATATGAAGCGGTTGTAAAGCTATTATTTCATTCGTGAGATCTTCTAGGCGTGAAATTCTGCTCTACTTTTTACACAGCACGTAGGCTCCATAATTGAAGGAACAGCTCTAACCCTCCCTGTAGCTCAACTCCAACTGAGCATTTAGAAACTGGGTTTGGCTTTTCTTTCCTTCCAATCCTTTTGTGACAGACAAAATTTTCTGCTGACAGGAATAGAAAGAGTTCTTTGATATGCCTGTTGATATCCATTTTATTCACACATAGTAAGCCCAAATAAGTTGGGTTTAACATGGGAAGAGCAATGACCTAAATAACTGAGCTTATGATGTAGGACTCCAGCTTCACAGGACTCTACTGACTATTATTTCAGCACGTACAACAGTAAATGAAGTCCTTCTGTAATAAAGCTCAGTATATTTTAAGGATTTTGTGATTTAGGTCATAATTTTGGACCCCAAATTCAAAGTCCAGTTTCTGAGCAGCTTTCCTGTATGACAGATTCTTCTCACAATCTGAGGGGCATAGTAAATTGGATAATGGCTGATCAGTTTTTTTGTTAAACACTTTTCAGAGCTTATTTTTCTAGAAGAGCCCTGCCATAATACATATGTAACTCCCTGCACATTCTCCTTGCTCATAGCAATGAACAAAGGTGACCACACTGGCCCAAAGCTCCAAAATGGGTTCCACCCCCACAAAACGTAACTCTGAGGTCTCGACACAAATTGTCTTAAGATCATAACAAATTAGTGTTCCAGAAAGATAATTCCACAGGGAAAGGAGCTGGAGCTGCAAACTGAACAAGCAGCAGTCTGTCATATATTGAAACTGTAATCGTAAATTAAAGCTAATGCAGTTAAGAGAGAGTTTAACAATCAGACCACTCAGCTCATTAGCACAGAATACTAAACTCCTCCAGAGGAGACATTCTGGACCCCAGGCACGTGGGCTGGAACTCATGGATGCTGCTATTTGCAACAAGAAAGCAACATGAGAATTTAAATTGTTCTCTCCCTCCACTTAATTCTGTATTTGCTACACTTATTCTGAACTTCACATCATCTGTCCTATGTTTGCCAGCTCTGGCTGCAATAAATAATAAACAGTGAGCTATTAAAATTGATACCTGCGAAGTAAAGTGAATTTAATAATAAAAGACACACCTTCTATAGAAGAATCTGAGTTGATGTAAGCAACTGCCCGTTCCTGGAGGATTCTGGCATTTTCCTGGGGTTGTAAGAGTGTAATTATTACTTTCAATTAGTGACATTTTGTCAAGAGTATGTTAAGTGCACTGTTTTTCACAGTGTTACCTTTAAGAACTCAATTAGGATAATTAGCACTATGTACCTTACTAATTACATTAACGTTTGAGGATGGGTCAATGGTCTGGGCATATGAAATTATCTCCTGCTTTCTGGGACTGAATTTCTTGCGGAAAACGTCCTCAAAGTGTAGGCACTGGCTGTTTCATCACACGGGAGCAAGACGGAACAGGGAAAGTACTGAGCAGCATTGCAACAGGGTAAATTCAGGTTATATATGTATTTTAACTTGGCACTTGCAGCGCTTTTTGCAGATGCAACATGTGACTGTGGGGACATTCAGAATTCCTCCGCGGGAATTAATGTGAGCTCCCAGCACCAAACTCAATTTTAACATTGATAAACTGAGCGTTGCTCTTCCATTTCAAAAAGGGATGAGTCAAAGCACTGACATTTCCTATTCAGATAAATTTGACTGATTGTTTTGAGTCAACCAAGCATTGCTTTCACATTAAATATATACACACACACGTTTAATTTTTTGGAAAGTGGTAATTATGTTTGAAATTTATATTCTAATCAGTAAGTGGTATTTTACTGAGTCTTGGCTTTGTGATAGATATTCTAATTAGGGTAGTAATTGTTATTTGATTCATTCAATTTATAACCCAACTAATCATCTGTAAGTCATGAGAACTAAAAATTGGATTGGTAATAGATAACTTCAGGAATAAACTGGTATCTTCAAAACAAACAGTAGAGGAGACTCTGAAAAAGAGTATGAAGGAAGGGGGCAGGCCTGTATATGCATACATGAGGCCTTGCATATATGCAAAAGCGTATTTGCAACATAAAGAAATTCCTTCATTTATGAGCAATGGAGATTGCCGATGTAACAAAAGGACGTTGCCACAGTTGCAGACCCTTTTTGTTGCACAGAAGACAGTGAATATCATGGGTTAATTTTCCTTGAGATTTACTCGATGACAGATCTGGCAGCTACAGAAAACACGAATGTAAGCCATGAGGAATGTCCCTAGAGAAACTGAATCTAATTTAGGTGTCAAAAAGGAGGAATGCACACCACCAAGATAGAGAAAGAAAACAATTATATAAAAACATTGAGCTTCTAATATAAATTGTGCTCATGATTTCTAATCTAGTACAGCTGCTGTTTCATGAAATAAGGAATGATAGATTACTAGATATTAAATCATTAAACAAAAAACATTACAGAACAGCTGTAGCAATATGTGAACAACACAAACAAAAAGAGAAGTCTTAATTTATTCATGACTTGCTCAAGATAAATTGATCTTTTAAGTATCATTGTTTTGTGTTCCTCAGAGACAAAACAATTGTGTGTTTTTTCTTGACAGCAACTAAATAAGTGCACAAAGAAATCACAAATAAATTTTTATATACAGTATACCTTTGTTACCAGTGGAGTTCAAGTGGGATGAAATTTAATACCCAACTCTTTAAAATCTCTCACTAAATGATTTAAAAGATAATTTAAATTATGCTTTCTTCATCTAATGTCTCATAAACCAGGAATAAGATGCAGAGAATCTACTGCAACTGGAAGCCGAACAGTTTATGGGAGAAAGAATTAGTGCAAATCCAAAGGAACAGAAATCTCAGCTTTGTTAGCAGAAGAATGATGGAATCCCTTTGGTGTTTGAGAGCACGTTTCTGGTTTTGTTCCCTCCTCTGAAATGTGTCATTTTCTATGTAATTATTTTGTTTACTGTAATACATGACAATAAACTAAAACAAAATTAAAAGATTAAAATATTTTATTTTATAGATTTTGAAAGCTCTATCCATGTATCTAAATATAACCTTGTAAATAAAATTCTAGCAGAAGAACAAGAGAACATGTTTCTGTTAAGCCATTCAGTACTAATAAGTTGACATAGTTCAGCAGAAATGTGTTTCATCAAACAATTTTCTGCTTGCTCTATTTCTAATTTGGATGTTAGAGACAAAGCAATGAAAATTCTGGTTAGACATGTATTTCTTAGCGGGGCTGAACAAAACCACTTACAGGGTTAAGAACTGACCGTGCCCAAGAGGGAAAGGAAGAGAAAAAACATTCAGAACCTCACTTCTGAATTTCTCAACATCCTTCTATCAGGCAGAAATATAGTCAGGAATAGATGACACTGGGGGTTGCAGCTGCCTGCAGCAGATTTTCAGGTTTTGGGTTTTTTTACACTATTTTTTACTTACCTCAGCCCATTCTGTGGAACCCAACAATCCAAATTCTTCTGCATCCCAGCTAGCAAAAATAATAGTTCGCTTAGGTCTCCAACCTGCAATCACACAGTTAAACTTGAGAACTCAACTTAAAGTTAGAAACTTAAGTGAAAGATCAACACAGTTAATTGAAATAACTTTAAAAAAATAGCACCTAATTGATATAGAAGTAAAAAAAGTCCTCTCTAAACTCCTAATACTCCTAAATGCAGTATTTTCATTCCACACAACTAAAAGGGTACTATTATACTGATGAGAGACATGAGGGAATAAATTGAGCCAACTAAGATGCAATACTACATATGCATCTCTTCAAAGAATTTGCATCTTTCATAATGAGAAATACAACTTTCTGTTGAGGTGATAAGTTAAATCAACACAATTGCTTATGGGAACATTCGACACAGTTCTTCAAAGCTGCTGTTTTCCATATCCACCATTTTATGGCTGTAATAAATTACCTTCCATCTTCATTTTACCAAAACTCCGTACAACCTCTTGCAGAACAGCTGCACCTGTAGTTGGATCAATACCACCAAATACCCAGGAGTCTCTATGCCCTCCTAAAATAATGTATCTGTCTGTAAACAAACACACAATGTCAAGCCTTAATTAAAAATGCATTTGGGTTACCTGTATTTCCTATGATTGCATCCCTACTTGTGTCAAATGAAATACGAAAAAGTTTAATACCAGTGCTGAAAATTTACTTTTTAAGGTAATCTGCAATTTTTTGCTTACTCCATTGAAGTATATAAATAAAAACAATAAATATTTTATACATATTTTTCCACTTATAAGTTTTTCATGTATATGGCCCACTACTAAGTAACAACAATAGTATGTTGAGGTCCCAAATCATCACTAGCTTTCTGTACTTTGTATTGTGTTAATTTTTGCAAAGGTAAAATGTATGAATGATGTAAGAGGAGACCTACTGTAAAATGACAGGTGTTATAAAAAAATTCCCTGACATCTATCATTCCAGCATTCCCATCCAAATATATTCTTGGGAATGCCAATGAAAACCAGTGTGCTAGTAGGGACAGGACAACTATTAAAGGTTTCTCAGATTCCATATCATCTGGTGTAAGAACCCAACAGAAAGACAAGATATTTCACAGCTCGCTTGGCGTAAGATTTCTGTTGCCTGTGTACATCACACCCCCAAAATCATTACAAATGCCCTCCTGGACCACAAATCGGACCAGGACACAACATCTGGCCATCTGAAAAACTTGAAATATCTCTCAACATGAGAACAACGTCACCACACACAAAATAAAAAAGGAATTAAAATCCTCAAGCAGTCGATGCTCACCTGGTTCCACAGCTCCTCTGAGGATGCCAATGACGTTGTAAATTCGTGTTATTTTATTGTTTGTATGAACATGCATTCTGACTTTTCTGAAATGAAAAGCAGTAGAGAGTAACCATTTCTGACTGAAGGCAACAAAAAGTCAATGTAAAAGCTTGTGAGCCAGAAAGGTGGTGCTTCATTTCTGTTTTGTGTGTTCAGCAGTGATCATGCTGTACCAGCATCCCATTTTTTTATTTATTAGAGAAGTAAACTGAAAAGCATATACAGTAATGAATTTTGACAATTGTGGATATACATATTTTTATAAAGAATACACTTTGGTTTCATAGCACAATTCCGTGTAATAAGATAGAACTTGGAGAGAAGGTCACTAGAAATATTCATCCAACTGAAATTCCAGTTTAGGACAGCAGATCTAAGTGATCAAGATTTGTTAATTCTCCATCCCTCTCCCTGGGAAAATCTACCTGTGAAATTTTATAAAAAGGAAGGAAATTCAGATATTAGGAGAGCTAAAAATAAAGTAGTATTCAGCCCCTCTCAACCTGTAGAAGAAACAAAGCATCAAGTCTGTTTTTTGTGTCTGGCAAGACACCAAGAGTTTCACATTTGAAGTTATCTTCTCAGCAGTAAATCTGCATAGCTGTCAAAATCAAAACCTACTTCAGGATAGCTACTGGATCTTTGCCCAGAAAAAAAACTGACACCAGTGCCTTGAGTGTGCATATACTTGCACACTTTCGATGTGTGAGTGACTTTCTACCTAGATTCAAAAGGTTCATTTTTATATGGAACTAGTCTGAGAAAGAAGTATATGTAGGATTAGCCCATATTTACAAAAACTGTTACCCTATTAAGTAGGAAGATGTTAAAAAGTGCATTCAAAAATCTTTCCCATGTATATGTTTTGTGAATGAATCATATTGTTTCTTTTCCCGCTATTGCTCTTCAAGACATTCTAAACAGCACCTTAATTATGTCAAATATGCTTTCTTATTTATTTATTCCTTCTTTATTCATTTTCAGTTAGTGTTAAAGCAGAGCATAAAAGAATGATGATCAATGAAGTCTTTAGGAGACCTTACTGCTCTCTAGAACTATCTTAAAGGAGGTTGTAGAGAGGTTGGGGTCAGTCTCTTCTCCCAAGTAACAGGTGATAGGACAAGAGGAAACAGCCTCAAGCTGCACCAGAGGAGGTTTAGAAAAATTTTTACACTGAAAGTGTTATCAAGCACTGGAACAGGCTGCCCAGGGAAGTCACCATCCCTCAAGATATTTAAAAGATGTGTAGATGTGGTGCTGAGGGACATGGTTTAGTGGTGGGTTTTGTCAGTGGTAGGTTGAAGGTTGGACTAGATGGTCTGAAAGGTGCCTTCCAGCCTAGGAAATTCTATAATTCTAAACTCTTGTTTTGCAGGAGGTGGAGCAGTGGTAATGGCACACCATTTTTACACACTCTTCACTGTGGTCCGCAACCAGTCCCCATAGACTGATACCTCATGTTATCTGAAAGTATTTGTATGTGAAAAAGTGATAGAAAAGTGATCTTTAGCTTTACCTATTGCTGCTTATAACTTATAAACAAGGAAGAACACTACAACAGTCCCTGACAGCAGTCAAATTCCCAATCGCCAAGTGCAATTGTTATGTGTCTTGGTCTGCTGAAGAGTGGTTCTGTTAGTGCTGAAGACTTGGACAGATGTATTTCTCTGTTAGAGCTGAAAAATGTAAACTGCCAACACAGAATTGTTAATCCATCTGGTCAAAGACCAGTACCTCCCAAGCAAATTAATAAGATATATGTGCTTTGGAGTCTTCTGTCCTGTTATTGTTCAGGGCTTTCAACCATGGGGCCTACCAGCTTCAGGGAACAGCTGATGGACTCCCAAATCATTGCCACACTTCACAGCTCTAAGGTCACAGAAACCCTGGGAGGTTTCCAGTGGAGAAGGGAAACATTCGTAGAAGAGAACTACTGAATTATCAGTCCTTTTCTGTTTGACAGCTACAGGCTGGCTGTCCCATTGTCCCCTCGGTCATCAGAAACAGGAAAGAAAAGAACAAAGCTTGAAGTGAGGAGGAAGTTCAGGGTTAATTCAACAGTATTAATAACATTTCTACTTATTGCTGTATAGCCATTTTTAAAAGGACCAGTGAAACAATGTCTAAACCTTAAATTAAGGATTAAAGTTGGAACAACAGGGCTGGACCTACACCCTCTGAACCTGTCTGTCCATTGACACTGGGGACACTGAGCAATGCTTTTGATAATTTATTTTCAAATCACAGAATCACAGAATGAAATGGGGTTGGAAGGAACCTCTGGAGATCATCTAGTCCAGCCCCCCTGCCAAGAAAAGTCCACCTAGAGCAGGTTGCACAGGAACGTGTCCAGGCAGGTTTTAAATGTCTCCAGAGAAGGAGACTCCACCACTTCTCTGGGCAGCTTCTGCCAGGGCTCTGCCACACCCAAAGTGAAGAAGTTCTTCCTCACATTTAGATGGAACTTCTTATTTTCAAGTTTGTGCCCGTTTCTTCTTGTCCTGTCACTGGGCACCACTGAAAAAAGACTGGTCCCATCCTCTTGACACCAGCCCTTTAAGTATTTATAGGTGTTGATCAGTTTCCCCCTTGGTCTTCTCTTCTCCAGACTAAAAAGGCCCATGTACCTCAGCCTTTCCTCGTAAGAGAGATGCTCCAGGCCCCTAATCACATTTGTAGTCCTAATAGTTATCACCAAGTGTTTCCCTCTCGGAAGTAAATTTCTCGAGAATATTTCTACATGCAATTTTTCACAATATTTTTCTTGTGGAGATTTTTTTTGTAATATTTTATAAATAGGCAAGTGTTAAAACAAACCTTGTAGAAGAGCTGTCTGCAAATCCTGGCCCTATGTTATAAGACACATTGAGACTTCCCTTCCAGCTGCTGTCTGGAGCTGCAGATCCTCCCATTGCACTAAGTGAAAACCAAGACAAAGGTAGTTAACCAGTAGGCAAAAACCTTAAATTCCCTTAATGGTTATTGCACCTAACACAAGCTGGGTTTACAAAATTCTTAAGAGCGTTAAACCAGAAATATACTGCTTTGAATTTTCCACACTTTCTGAATTATATATTACTTCAAATGAACTATAAATACAAGTAACAGCATAGATTTTACCACCTCAGTATAAAAAATTTTGCTGCATGTTTGTGAATACTGGCTTCTGGTGAGGAGGACTGATGTATACTCACCGTAATAGTACTTCTGCATCATGATATCCAATGGGATGAACTGGGATTTTGGGAATCCCTACACCTTCATTAACTTTATACCTGAAAGTGTACTCTGAGAAACCAGAACAAAATGTCAAGTTTATAGTGTTCTTAGCAACTTCCACCAAACTGGAAAAACTTTTGAACAGTGCAGCCACACAGTAGCCACAAGCATGCAACAGTTTTTTAATTCTTACATCATTTCTTAGATATTGCTCCTAGGACACCAAAACATAATGACAAAGCCACAAACCCAATAGTGCATCTGCACAGCTGCGTAGGAGAAGTCCCCAGATTTGATGTGAGGTTAGATTTGCTGTCCATCCATATCCAGGCTGAGAGTGGGACAAGCAAGTTGGTGTGTGAAGACAGACCTTTTCAGCCTGTTTACAATCTGCAGAGGGCATCCACAGATGCATTTACCTATGCTGAAGACAGTCAACGTCTGTCTGAATCTGGTGGGCCTGGCACACACAATCTATCCTGTTGTAGGTATGCTGGTGTCCTGTGCCCCCAACAACAGTCACACAAGTCAGTGAGCTTTCCAGAAGCACCCCTGTGCTCCCATCCTATTGGCAGGCGGGACTGGTGGCCACTTTAGTTCAGACTGAGTTCAGGATGTCTACAAGACAAGCACACGGTGCCAAGTTTCACAAGACTACTGTTGTTTTTCAATACAGAAATTTGAGTCCCTGTAAAGAGGATTTTAATTTGTTTTTCTGATTGGAATTTAGGATCAGCAAGGAAACATATTTACAAGCAAAGACAATACTCCTCTTTGATGGTAGACTATAATCTAGTTTAAACTGGTCCTCTTGAGAAACACAGGTATTTAAAAGTGGTTATAAATTCTCAGCCATTTTCTACTGCTTCACTGTAGTCTGTGAACCTACATATCTTGTTTTTCTAAGACTTACAAGGCTGGGATCATACAAAGAGATTTTCCTAAAAACTTACTTTCTCTGCCTAACTCAAAAGCAACCAGTTGGAATAAGCAGTTGAAATGAAAACTCAAATACAAAAAGAAAGCCTACGTAGGGTGGAAGTGAGGGCAGGGAGCCTGGGAGGAATACAGAGCAAGTGTCCGAGCAGGCAGGGATCAGGTTAGGAAAGCTACAGCCCTGATAGAATTACCACTGGCCAGGGACGTCAAGGGCAACAAGTTTTCTACAGGCATGTCAGTAAGAAAAGGAAGACTAGGGAAAATGTGGGCCTTCTCCAGAAGGAAACAGGAGATATGGTCACGCAGGATGTACAGAAGCCTGTATACGACTTTTTTGCCTCAGTCTTCACTGGCAAGTGCTCTAGCTGCAGGCAAACGTAGGAACTGGGAGAATGAAGAACAGTCCACTGTAGGAGTAGATCAGTTTTGAGACCATCCAAGGAACCTGGAGGTGCACAAGTCCATGGGACCTTATGAGATACATCCACAGGTCCTGAGGAAACCGGTGGATGAAGTTGCTAAGCCACTATACATCATATTTGAGAAGTTGTGGCAGCCCAGTGAAGTTCCCGCTGACTGGAAAAGAAGTATAACATAACCCTCATTTTTAGAAAGGGAAAAAAGGAAGACCTTGGGAACTATGGGCCAGTCAGTTTCACCTCTGTGCCCAGCAAGATCACAGAGCAGATCCTCCTGGAAACTCTGCTAAGGCACATAGAAAATAAGGAGATAATCAGTGACAGCCAACATAGCTTCACTAAAGGCAAATTTGGTGGTCTTCTATGATGGGATTACAGTGTTGGTGGATAAGGGAAGTGCAACTGACATCATCTATCTAGACTTGTGCAAAGCATTTAACACTGTCCCACATGACATCCTTGTCCCTAAATTCACGAGACATGGATTTGACGGATGGACCGCCCAGTGAATAAGGAATTGGCTGGATGGCCACACTCTAAGTGTTGCAGTCATCGGCTCGATGTCAAATGGCAATCAGTGACGAGTGAGGTTCCTCAGGTGTCAGTACTGGGACCAGAAAATGGATTGAGAGCAGCCCTGAGGAGAAAGACTTGGGGTTGTTGGTTGATGAGGAGCTCAACATGAGCTGGTAAGGTGTCCTCACAATCCAGAAAGCCAACCGCATCCTGGGCTGCACCAAAAGAGGTGTGACAAGCAGGTCGAGGGAGGTGGGTCTGCTCCTCTGCTCCATTCTGGCGAGCCCCCACCTGGAGTGCTGCATCCAGCTCTGGAGTTCTCAGCACAGGAAGGATGTGGACCTGTTGGAACAGGTCCAGCGGAGGGCCATGAAGATGATCAGAGGGATGGAGCACCTCTCCTATGAGGACAGGCTGAGAGAGCTGGGGTTGTTCAGCCCGGAGAAGAGAAGGCTCCGGGGAGACCTTATAATCACTATCTAGTACCTGAAGGGGGCCTGCAGGAGAGATGGGATGGGACTCTTTATCAGGAGGTGTAGCAATAGGATGAGGGGTGATGTTTTAAACTGAAAGAGGGGAGGTTTCAATGAGATATCAGGAAGAAATTCTTTCCTGTGAGGGTGGTGAGACACTGGAACAGGTTGCCCAGAGAAGCTGTGGATGCCCCATCCCTGGAGGTGTTCAAGGCCAGGCTGGATGGGGCTTTGAGCAACCTGGTCTGGTGGGAGGTGTCTCTGCCCATGGCAGGGGGGTTGGAACTCAGTGATCTTTAAGGTCCCTTCCAGCCCAAATCATTCTATGATTCTACGATTTTATGACATACAGGTAGAACTAAGTCTGCAATAGGAAAATTAAGAAAATAATTATAAGCAGTTTTTTTCTTTACATCCATACTGAAAATAGATCAATTTCTAGTACCACAATAACTTTCAGCATCAGTTTATGAAGTGTTCAATGACCCAGGGTACAGATGTTTCACTCACCTTTTGCAGGATAACCTGGTGTTAGAGGATCCCCAGCTCCATTCAGGTTTAACACGTTCCCACGTTGGGCTCCTCCACCTGGAAGGTTCCAGCCATCTGGATAAGCATCTACTCCTGGGGCGCAGTAGTCAGCAGGATCTGAATAAAGTATGATCCCTTGGGCTCCTGCTAATATGGCATTTTTAACCTGTCAAAATATTTGCTTTTAAGAAATGCCTTTTTTTTTTTTTTTTTGCTAATGCAATAATAAATCTGAATGTTGCAACTTACTTCCACGGGGACATAGCTTTAGAAGCTCTATATGTGGAAGAGTGAAAATGACCACAGACTTGGCAGAAAAAAACACAGCGAAACACAGTATGTTCATTATTTGTGTCACACCTTTAATCATAGTTCAAGGCTATGAAATAAAGCACAGGGCATAAAACCTGACCATTATCCCCACTGTCCCACTATCACCAGTTTTGTCAGAGTTGTAGTCTAAAGTCAGAAGCATTAGTTATTCAATCTCTGTGCATCAGACTCCTTGTCAAATACTTACTTCTTCAAAATACTGCAGTTCCACGGATGAAAAGTCTTAAAAGGCTTGGCTCTACAAACTACTCAGTTCCCTAAATTAATCTCTTGCGAGAACTGCCTTAGGAGTCTCAGTCTCAGGAGATTAATACATTCATCTGTTTTTATTGTTTTGGAAGCTACTCTTAGAATGCAGTCACAATGGATACATTGCAGGCTTCATTCTGCTCATGTGTTTCAATTTACAGCCCCCATTAACTCCTGCTGGCTCTACCATGAGCAGTGTCTGACCCACAGAGGAAAAAGTAAAACACAACCCTTACTTTGTTTCCTCTGAAGATCTTCCCATATCTGGCAATGAAAATTTTTCCCGTACAGTTAATTCCCATTTCGCGCTCCAGCTTAAAAAAATCTTCAGTGCGGCCATAATTAACATATACCAGATCTGCCTGCACAGAAAAGACAAAAAAGGCAGTTTCATGGCAACTGGTCATTCAACAAACAAAATATCTGTTGCCAGAGATACAGTTTTATTCACTATGTATAATTAAGTTCTTTTTTTTTTTTTTTTCATTCCTACAAATGAGCAGCAGTGCCCACAAAAACAATAGCAAAAGATTTCCACATCCGCATTGGATGCCTTGGCTCAAACTGCTTACCTTTCTATATTATGTCTCACTTAACAGCAACCTTATAAACTGAGGTTGGAAATGAAACCAATGTACTGACAACCTTCTGTGGTCATGCAAAATGGTTATTTGCATGTGGTTATTCCTTGCATACACAAACACTCACTATTATGTAATTTCATTCGCAATTTCTACAAATGCAAAACTGCCCCTGACTTGTTCCTCCATGATGAATTATCAGATCAAGTGAGGGACTTTTGTAGCCTTTGAAGACACTCACTTAATCCAAAATGTCTTCCAAATTGATTTATATATTGCTATTTGGACTTACGACTTCAGCAACTCCTCTCCACATGATTGAGTAACGTGGAGTAACCTGAGATGTATCCAACATTTTCCATAAAGATAAAAGCTTTTCACTTGTTATGTGATTCAGATTCCTAGCAATTTGAGAAAGCTTCTTTTCTAATAGGAGACTTTTGACCTTCACACAATATGTGGCCTAGCTGTCCTTAGGTGTTCTCTTATACTAATGGTTAATTAAAACTACTACAAGAAATATTTTGAGAAGCTGGAGCAATCTATCCCAGCAAGTGCTTTGCAATATATGACTTCAGCTAATAATACTCTTACATAATTTTTTTTCTTACCTCTGGCACTCCTTGTCCTGAAAAAGCATTATATGGTGGCAGTATATCAGTAACATTTTCATACCCCTGTGGAGGTGGTTCAAACAACGATGTATTGAAAATCTACCAATAAATAACAGAAGCCTTTGGTCAAACACTCTACCTCTAAGGCAGAAGTTTATACACTAAGCTTGGCTATTGCAAATGGTATGCTAATTTCCATAAATTGTTAGCAAAAAATACAATTCTAACTAGCACGCATAAGTTCAAACAAAAACCAGCTATACACAACTGTGCAACTATATAGTTACACAACTGTGTAACTACACACAACAGGGATACATAGCTGAATTTTTATAAGAGCATGCAGGTGTGAATACAGAGATAGATCACTTGTCAGAAGGTGCTCATCAGTCACTGCCTGAACCTAAGTAAAGAAGTAGCTGAAAATTGCCAAGAGGTGGTGACAATAAAAAGACACTGAGTTCATCCATGCCATCACAGATATTTTTGTGATCACTCTCACACGCATCATTACTTCTCTCTTCACCTCTTTGCTACTTACACTCCAGTTACACGTGCTGCCTTCCATCACTATCCATCATAACACCCATGTTGCCTCAAGGTTCATGTCTGCCCTTTCTCACCGTGTGAGATTATAGCTGAGAGACTGTGTTGGGGAGTTTCTGGAAGAACTCCTCCATTCTTTCACCTCTAAGCTCATGTCATCCCCAAGCACACATTCCTTCGCTTCTGCCAGGGCTCTTCAGCCCTGCCTACGTGCTCTAATGCTTCTCTAGCAGTCCCATCTCTTCTCCTCCCTCAGGCTCCTACTGCTTTATTCCCCTGGGTGTACAAAATGGAGCAGGTGACTTTAGACCAACTGTTCATTATTACTTCCAGCATTCACTTAGGAGACGCTGTAGGAAGACAGTAGGATCAGGTTCAGAGCCGATGAAACAAGGCAGCACTTCATAGCAGGGATAGTATCTGTGTGGCATTCCTTACCTCTCAGCATGTTGTGGACGCAACAAGTGTACAGATGTTCAAGCAGAGTTTGGAAAGCTACTCGGAAGAGACATCTAAGGAGGGTTACTAATTGGATAAATACTTGGAAAAAAAGTCTATTAAGGATTCTTAAAGAGACTAATTGCACCATATTCAGCAAACACCTAAGCTGAAAACAGCTAGACACTGGAAGAATTGCATGCCTTACATAAATTTATTTGTCCTTAAACTTCTCTGTGCATCCACTTAAGGCACTTCCACTTATGGAAACAGGACATTGGCCCTAGATGCACGCTTAAGCTGAACCAGTATGGTTCAGCCATTCTTACACCTTAAGGTCCATTGGTGTTAATCACAGCCTCTCCAGACATCCGCTCTCTGCTGTATGAGGCACTGAGATTTCAGCCACTCTGCTGTTCTGCTGCAGAGTCTGGAAAACCATTTTTAAATACGGGTTCCCTTTGCATTGTTTTTTTTTTTTTAAATCATATTATAAAGCACATGCTGGGATTAGTGGGTGGGAAAACAGAGAAAGACACTGTTTCTTTAAAGAAGTCTTACATAAATATCGTTTAGTCATTAAAAGGGTCACCTCATTCCCCTGATCATCAATTACTGAGATGTAGTTTGGCTGCTTTTCATTTGGGTATGAAAGAAGCACATCATAATGAACGAGTTCTGCTGAATCCAGTCCAAATTCCTTCCACTGGCCTTGAATTTGTTTGGCAAGAAGAAGATTCTGTTCAGTTCCTGCGAGGTGAGGCAACTTGGTAAACGAGCTAAAATAAAATAGAAAAACGCTAGTAAGCAGCAAATGCAGCGAAGCACAATAGTGAACTCAGATCAGTGCGTATAAAGCTTATCTTCAAGCCCCATGCATGGAAAGTCAGGTCTTATAGTTAAAGTCTGAGCTGTGTAACGTGATTGTTTATCAGTCTGCATCAGCATAAGCTCAAAATCTAGTCAGAGCAGAGGATCTTTCCCGAAGCCTTAAGATAAGTCAGCTGAACTTTTCTCTCTGCATAACAGAAATAGCCACATCTACACACAAACAATGAAAATCGGTGTCAAAGACATTCAGCAAAAGAATATGAACAATGTGCAAGGTGCTGAAATAGATAGAGAAAAGCTACACATTCAAATAATTCCCTCCAAATAATTCTGGTATCGGATGATGGGTTTGTACATTGTTGGCATAACATGTACCAATAGGTTTAACTTGAAAATCATTATGTCAAATTATCTGCACAGATTTGTTCTTTTTTTTCCTTAATCAAAAGCCTGAATAATAAAAGCCTTCTTAATAACATTTACATCCAGATCAGATGTAACACATAATGGTGATAAATAGTCAGAAACAATATTCAGCCCCCTCGGCCACCCTACAGAAATTTGCCTACAATTTGTCTGGCCCACTGAACAGATGAGTGATGGTGAACACTGATCAGTCAGCCTGGTACTAAGCACCAGCTTCGAATTCGCTGCCTGTTAATGGCTGCCCCATGGATGTCAAATACCATTAATTATCATCAATTAGAGGGGTTCCAAGTACCATGATTAGTACCACTTCACCTTGTCAGTTCAGTTTCAACCCATGTAACAACTTGTTCTTCAGAATGCACTTCTTCAGCTTCCAAATGAGAATGCTTCAGGAGACAATGTCCAAAGTGTTGTTAAAGTCAAGGATGTTTCAGGCACTGTAACATCTCCACTGATACACACAGACAGTCATTTCCTTACAGAAGACAATCACCTTGATCAGAGTGATCATATAAACACATATTCTTTGTGTTCTTCATGGGTTTGAAAACAGATTCCAGAAGGATGTTTGGTCACCTTTCCAGGGACTGAAGTAAAGCTGACCTGCCCACCGTGCCCCCAGATTGTCCTTCTTACCTTAAAGATGGGCACAACATCAGCCCTTTTCAGCCACCAGGGACCTCCTTCAGTCACCAGAACTTCTCATAGACTGCAGCCTTGCAGTCAGAACATCCAGATCTTTCAGGTGAATCCCACCTGCCCCCCTGGATCTCAATGCACCTAGGTTCTCTGTGTAGACCACAACCTTCTGCTCTCTGCTGTTGTCTTTCCCTCTCTTTAAACTCTGCGTGTAGACACTGAGGTGTGGCAGCAACCTTTGTCATCTTGTGCTTTAATTCTTTAGAGTATTTTAAGCACCTTTTAATTCCTTAAGTACTCTAGTTTAAATACTACATATGCCATCAGGAAAAATAGACTGAACACTACACGATGCTTTTTTCAATTTTTCACTTCCAGTTTCATCCTTCCCAGAGCTATGATTCAATGTCAAGGTGCCTGCATTTTCTAAAACTCAAAGTTTGTTTTCCCCACTTGATAAAAACAGATTTAGTAGTCTGAATAACTAATAATAAGAATTGAAAATTCTCAAGTTTACATTTTTTATGCCTTTAACAACCTTTTCGATTGTGTATTGGTATCATTTTTCTGCAGTTCCTGCTTTTAATTTGAGTTTAGGGGGAAAAAAACGTATGAAGCATTTGGCCCATCATCAAAGTGAGCAGACAAACCAGACACCATTAACACCCTATGGCCAAGAAACTTCAGCATAATTGCAGAGTTATTTCATGCTGTCATCAATCTCTATGTTGCCTGGACTACCACTCAAACATAATCTTCAGAAACTCTCAGTCTACTAAGAGGCACGAATACAAAATAAGATAAGGCCTATAGGCTTAAAAATATAATTGATATTATAAATGAAACCTTTTAGTTTAAGAATAAATGTACAGAAAGCAAATTTGTTAGCAATCCTTTGATGTTTATGATGCAGTTGCTGACTTACACGCTGAATATCAGCATCTTACTAACCAGAGGTTATATTTGTTTACTTTTTGTGTGAATATATTTGTTCCTCTGTAGAAGATATAAATATGCACAAGAATGTGGTTTGTTTTTTTTTTCATTTCCAGTGAATTGCACAGCAAAACAAGAGGGTATTTCTATATCCCTAGCATTTTAGATATGGATGCACTAGGATGAAAAAAGTTTATTTAAAAACAATTGTGCCCTGCAAGACTTAACCAACCACACACACATGTTGCACTTGGACAGGGACCTTCACCTTCTGAAACAGAACACAGAGAATAATGGGATCTCAAGCACCCAAGTGACAGGACATTATCCAATCTGGCCACACTAAAGGAATTATCAGTTGGAACGATACATGCAACTAATTAGCATGCAAACTTTGTAGCATTTTGAATATATTAATTTTCTACTTAGACTAATTGGGTTATTAGCCACTCAACCTGAAAGTCTAAGGGGACACTGGACAGATCAATATCAATCAAATGTAATTAATAGCAACCGGTATATCCCAAACACAGTAAAATAGTCTCAGACTGATAGAAAGCAAAGTTATTTCACGTTACTCAGACACTTGTGAGGACATTTATACTGCATTAAATCAAGACTATGAAAAATCATAATAAAAACCATGATAAGCACTGGCAGTAATATACCTTGAGGAAAGTACACTTAATGGTACAAACACTCCAAAAGGTAACTACAAAAATAGGGAGGGGGGACAGAAGGGTTGTGAGTCTCTCCCTTCTCCTTCTCCCAGACATTCAGTACAAATCAAATACTTCCAAAGTATCTGAACAGCTCTGCTTTCAGAGGCTGTTCCTTGGGGCTGATGCTATCACTTTCCAGCTTTTGTGACTGATAAAATGATTCAAAAACTGAGATATGCAGGGCTTACCGAAGGAACTGCTTGATGTTTTCTGCTTTCATTTCAGCCACAAGTTTCTGTCTCACGTTTTGATAAACATCTGAAGAGTTGGGTGTTTTCTCGGTTGGTTTTGTAAACCATCCTGAAATACATTTGAAAAGCTTCGTGCTTAGCAAGAACCCCAGCCCTCACATACTTGAGCCCATGTGCAACCTAAAGTACTGAACAGTCTCACTAAACTGCGAGAATGAATAGAGCTTAGAGCACCCTCTGTCAGTGTTTACTGGCTCATAGAAGTGAAACTAGAGAAGTTAAATATACTTCATTGACTGAATTGCCAAAAAGGGACATATTTAAAAGAACACACCCTAAACACCTGGTAAATACAGTCCCCTCTTTAAGGCAGATTCATCTCTCATTAATTTTAAACTATAGTTCAAATTCACAATTGACTATGTGCAGTGGGAGGACTGAACTCCTGATATTTGTAATGAAATTCCCTTACTTAATTTATACATATACTTAAAAATATGTGTGTAAGCATATTTAAAGTGAAGATCTAAGGTTCAACAGCCACCCTGCCAACATTATAATAGTTACAGATTTGGAGAAAAGTGGGGTTAGTCTACTTAATAATTAAAGAAAAAAAGTTAACTGTGACCCTAATCAGTTTTAAAAAGTTAAATATTTTTCAGTTGCCATGAATCTGAAAGGAGAGAGTATATCAACTGCATGAATTTGTCTTAAGAAACCAAACCAAACAAAACAAAACCAAATCCTTTTACTATTCTAGCTACAAAAATACCAAACTGGGAAAACTGTAATAATACAGACAAGTATATATGGTGTCACATGCACAAAACATATGATCTTTTACACTTAAATGCAATTGTAGTAACACTCTGAACATAACAGTGACACCGGATCAGAGCAGATGTCCATCTTTCCCAGTATTCTGTTTTGGAGCATGGCCAAATATGATGTTCAGGGAAATTTATAAGAACTGCACAAGCATCAGAAATTTGCAGCTCAGGGATCTCCAAAATCAAAGTAATAATTTTTATATTTAATAGACCTCATGGATTTTCTTTCATGGTTCAGCCTTACGTGTGTGCTACAACACAAGTTTAAAAAGCACAGATGCAGATGTGCAATTTTAGACTTAAAATCAAATGCAAATGACTGGAGAAAAGAATCTAATGTTCTAGAGAAGTTCATTGTACATGATGGAAAATTCAGCAACTCCACTCTTGGCTGTCAGTCAAAACTCCTCCTCCTCTACATTCTGCCCTTTATTTTCTAAAATAGCAACTGAATAGGAGCAATTAAACACATCTTCAGTAAAAAGCAGGAAATACAAACAACAAAAAAATAATCCTGAAGAGTTTGCAATCACAGAAGTCTGAAACTTTTCTATTAATCTCTCCTCTTTGAATGTCTGTCTAGTCATTACGGGAAGCTGTCAGTTCACCAGGGCTCCTCTTGGGCCAGAGCACGCAGCGTTCTATTCCTCACTCCCTAAAGACCAAAACTGGTAGAGAAAACAACCCTTTTGACTAACAGTGGAATGAGTATTTTATAATGTCCATAAAAAGCAGAAAAAGGTCCCTGATGGGGAGTTAATCACAACAAGGAGTCGCATGTAAATACCAGTGGAGGGCAAAGGCTGCGGGCTGAGCCCTGGGGTCTCCGTACTCACCTGCAAGAAAGCCCAGCAAGAAACAGCCCACCAGCCCAGGGCAGCCCAGCCATGTCCAGAGGGTGGCCTTGCTCCTGGCCATTCGGAGATGAGTGGCCAACAGCTCTGCAGGCTGTGAGGAGGGCAGGGAAGCAGCTGCCTTCCTCCTCCCCCTCCTTTTCCTCCTCCTCCCTCCCTCTGCCCCGGGACTGCCCAGTTTCTGTGATTCTCAGCTCTCCTCCTGCTTCACCAGCCTGAATCCCTGCATGATGATGCCTTGATTTTCTGAGTGCAATAAAACACTTCCCTTTCTCAGTCTCACCCCACACAACAGCTTGTGTGTAGCTATATGTGTATCTCTGCCACAAATATGTATTTAGTCTGTGCACCAGGCAACGCACGAGGGCTAATTTCTATTAATAATCAGGACTTTCTGGTTTTGAAAGTTCCTGTTTTGGGCTTATTCACAATCAGTATCTGTTCCAGTGAAAGTGGCCAAGAGATGCAATGGAGGAAGGGGAAAGTTTTTTTTTCTCTTTACCAAGGGAACAGTGAATTGCTCCCCTTTGTAATCTGCGGTTACATTAATCCTTGGCAAATGATGAACACTTAGAGCAGCTCAGAATACAATTTAGATTAGCCAATGGAGACACTTCCAGACGTCATCCAATTCGCAACTGGGAAAAGCTGCAAAATTATTTCCTATGTTCTTTAGCTTTTTACATTTTGGATTACAAGGTTCTTAGGAGCAAGTTTTCCTAGTCTAATTCAGCCAAATCCACCAGTATCTCATGGGAAAGGATACAAACTCAGCTCAGGGAATAGTCAAGATGCCTTCATAGAATCATAGAATCAACATATTTTGCACAAACTTACCCTGGCCCTGCACGTCACTCCCTGCTGGTGAGGTCCTGCACAGCTACGTGGAAGCCAATGCTGACTTTTCTGGAAGTGGAGATGCCCATCTGAGACCAGTTTGGAAGGAGCCTGGACCAGTTTCTGGGAGCCGGGACATGCTCTGAGTTCTTAACACTCACTCCCAAGAGGCCAAAGTAGATACATCTTGTCAAAGAAATGACAGTTCTCCAAGTATCAAAACTTTGTTAAATAGACATGGGTCGAGCTGAAAATATTCAGGAACAGCTGAAAAGACTAGTTAATGTCCCAATTACTTCACTAAGGCTTTTCAGAGATTAGAGAAGAATTACACCACTTGGGGATTCTGCACCAGTCACAGCCACCCTCTTAGGCACACATCTGGGTGGTTTTGTCCAAATCATAAGCACGTCCAGTTTTCTGATCTTTTTTTTCTGTCATTTCCCAACTGCTCATAAGCCAACACAAATTCTGAACAGCAAGGAATTTTCACACCAACATCTCACTTGACATGTACGAACCAGATGGAACTCTACCTACAGAACTTATAAAAGAATGAGTATATTGATGTATTATTAGCATTTATATAGCACCACAGGTGTAGGACTGGCACAAAATAAAGTGACAAGGCCTTTTGGAGATTACTATCTAAATTAGATCTCACATGACGAGAACATCAGTGGAGGAAGAAGGTAAGAATAGTAACAATGAGAAAGTATAAAATGTATTTATTTCTATGCCTACATCTTTTTGAAGTGATAAGAGCATCAGCTACGCTCAGGTTGAACAATAGCAGCAACCAAGCGGCTTCTACCACTTAAAATACAGTCCTATTACTATTAGTTATTGGTTGGGGCATGTTCTTACGCCGCATGGATTGGCCACGGGTGGAATATATTATGTTCATTTACATGCAAGTATACATCTATGCCTTGAATCACATGCCCTCCACAACAGGACAGGGGCAGGAAATAAGATGAAAAAGCTCAGGTTGAGATAAAGATGGGGACATCAATTGCCAATTATCATCATACTCTCCATCAGGCATAGAAAACTAATAAACTTTACATATGTGTTGCTTGAACAGATTCCTAAACAACTGTGCAACTAATTGTTTTAAAGAAAGTTGGTTTCTTTCTCACAAATTGTTGTAGTCCTACTCCAGTGTTGAATAAAGCCACATTCTGAAAACTCCTATTTTAGTAAATTGGAAATTTAGGGTTCTTTCCAGCACCAAATTCTTGAAACATTTATTCTTCTTTCACAGCTGAATAAGGGGTTATTTACTGCTTCTTCCATGGACCTGCTGGAGCATCAACCTCCACATGATCAGAGGTTTGGAGCACCTCTTCTGTGAAGACAGGCTGAGAGTTGGGGTTGTTCAGCCCGGAGAAGGCTCTGGGGAGACCTTATAGTGGCCTTTCAGTACCTAAAGGGGGCTTATAAGAAAGATGGGGATGAACTTTTCAGTAGGGCATATTGCAACAGGACAAGGAGTAATGGGTTTAAACTAATGAAGGGTAGATTTAGACTAGATACAAGGAAGACATTTTTTACAATTAGGGTGGTGAAACACTGTCACAGGTTGCCCAGAGAGGTGGTAGATTTCCCATCCCTGGAACAGTCAGGTGGACAGGGCTCTGAGAAACATGATTTAGTTGAAGATGTCCCTGCTCATTGCAGAGGGGTTGGACTAGATGATCTTTAGAGGTCCCTTCCAACCCACACTATTCTATTCTATTCTATTCTATTCTATTCTATTCTATTCTATTCTATTCTATTCTATTCTATTCTATTCTATTCTATTCTATTCTATTCTATTCTAATTTTCTATGAATCAGCTTGGTCTACTGTGGAGGGCAGTGTAAGGAGTAACATTACTAAGCAAGAATTTTTCTTGTCCCTCTTGAATCATATCTATTTTATACATAGATATTTGAAATTGCTTGCTGATACCTTGCAAAAGTATCCCTGAGCTATGTCATCTATACACTTCTGAGGAAGATGAGAAAAACAGTCTATAAAAGCTAAGTAAATACCATTCACCCCGGTGAAATAGAAGTTTTGGCTTGATAACAGAGTTTATAAATGCTGCTGGCTTCCCTTTTGGAAGGGGGAACTGGGTGCAGCAATCCAGATGCTTCTTAAAGAATGTGGGGAGACAGCAGCTAGAACTAAGTTTTCCAAAAGAAGGGAGAGGGAATAAAGCTACTTCCTTCTGTATCAGCTTCTATTTTCCCCGGTGCCTGGGCTGGAAGGGGTGTGTGGGGGTTCTCTTTAGCATTGCTGCTCCTTTCCTGTCCCTCTCTTTTTATTTCCGTTATCTCCTTTACTTTCTCCCCTTTGCTGGTGCTACCTGTTCCAAGATACGCAGCATAAGGAATGCAGTATCTATCCTGCGTGTTTCTTGTTTCCTGAGTCTGGAGACATGGCCTAAATAACCCACTAAACACATGACCAAATCACAAAGCCAACGCTGTAGTGTCATGACTTTTACAAACGCTCCTCAGAATAACCGGAGCCAGAGAAAAATGAGCCTGACATGGTGAGATCTGAAGTAGAGCAAGCCTGGAATGCAAAGTTACATCCGCAGGGAGGTGGAAGGAGCTGCTCCAAACCAAACCCCACCTCGCTCTTAGCCGTTACTGAGCATCTCACTCCACAGCCAAGGAGAGAGCTCACAGTTAGCAAGAAAACAATCATTTACTGCATAGGCATTATATTGAGATCAGGAGTGGTGGGAACTGTGCATGTTGAGAGTGAAAACAAGAGTGAGGTTCAGCTCAGGCTGGCAGAACTTGAAGGTAGGTAGGTAGATAGATTTTACTTAGTTAAAAAGAAAAATGAAAAAAATATCCCTGGTAAACTCAAAAAGCTCCAAAAATGGCAAAGATACACATGTCAAATGCAAAACTGGCATGCATCTTTGTTGCATGCATAATTATGCTATGCAGCCAATTAGAAAAACCAGGAGCAGTACATAAAAATACATAACACAGAACGAATGCCAGTAATGCCATGAATGCTTATAAATTATTGGTTGCAGCTGCTCAGCCACTGGGTCCCAAAGGTTATTATCTGCAGCAGGAGATACGCTGCTATTGTGCTGCCTGACCTATTGTTTGACTAAAGGTTGAACTTGTGCCTTGAGAGATCAAAAGGCCCTGGTTTGTGGGAAAGGCAGCTCTCACAGGAAAAATGGCAACCGGGGAATGCTCAACTGCAATTTCAAACCAGCAGATTCCTTCTGATGCTGCCAGTTGCACAGTCCTCCAGAACTTTCTCACGGCCTCTGCAGTCTATCTGACTACCAGATGAAAAGGGTAGTAGATTCTGATGCTTTGAGTCGGATTCTCTGTTATCTTGAACTTCAGATTCCAGCTAAAATACAGTTTACATTGTTGGCAGCTGGCAAGTTCAGCTTGCAAACTCTGACCCTTTCTTCTAGAAGAGGAATGTACCCAGTGAGGCAGAGAGAGCAAAAGACTGTGCATTGAACATAAAGAAAATGACATCTTCCAGCGTGTACCAGTTTCTCAAGAAGACAGAGCAGCCTCTTCAGTGGTGCATGACAGGAGGATGACAAACAACAGTCATAAACTGAAACAAGAGGTTCTGCTTGGATATAAGGAAAAGCTTTTCCATCATGAGGGTGGTGAAGCACTGGAGCATGTTGTGCTGTGGTTACATAGTCTCCATCCTTGGATATTTTCAAGACTGGACCTGACAAAACTTGGTGCAGCTTGGTCTGACCTTGGAGCTCTGCTTTGAGCAGGAGTTTGGGCTAGAAACCTCCTGCCTTCTCTTCCAACCCTATGATCCTATGATTGTGTGATATTCTTCCGTTCACTACAATCCCCTGCCCTGGGGAGCTGCTGCCCATCAAGTGAAAGAATACAATTTACTCCGACTCCACCCCATTTACTTCTCACTGTCTGCCTTTCCTTCGTAGGCTGCTTCACAGCATACACCTCCTTGCCCACGTGGCTGGTTAGGACAGTTTTTTGAGCTCTTATCAATGGACTGGAAATGTTTCTCAGTGCAGCTACAAAGTTTGCAAGAACATATTAACAGAAAGTTCTTTTAACACATATTACTTATTTATTTAACCATTGTTCCCCACTTGTCTGGTAGGAACTAGACATTTTCATTTGCTGGCACGTATCAGTTGGCCTGATTTTGTTCATAAATGTGAAATGTGACCTCTGCTTCTTTGTATCATCCTAATAAATGTCATGTGAAATTACATTTCACAGTGGATATAAAACTATCCTTTCAATTTTTGCTTTTTGTTTAGAACTCATAATCCCTGTGACACATACAGGAAATTGACAGCCATATACGCATCCATGCATATATTTTGACATATGGCTTGGGCAGCTGACTACAAATCATGTCGCTTCAGAAATTAGCTACATAGGCTTCGCCCTTTGCTGTCCAGTAATGACACCAGCTACTTCTGCCTGGAATAGTCTTTGAGGAACTGAAGGCTGCGGTGGCCGTACCTAGAATCCATAGAAGAATGACTCTAAGACATGATTTAGGGAGAAGAATGTTCTTAGAAGAAATTTCATAGAAGTTCTTGAAAACTAAAAAGAATCTTCATTTCAAATTTAAAAACTAATCAAGAACTTCAGTATGAGCCATAAAGTGGCTAAATGCTAGATCCTGCCATGTCTAACTTAAGGCTTGCAGAACTAGAGACCTGTGCTTCCTTTCCTCACAGAAACAAAGGAGGCTGAGGTATACAGTTAAACGTGCAGACAGCTTACTGGGAAGTACCTGTCACGCTGTCATTAATGCCACCTGCTGTCTGTGTTTCCCTCTCCCAGCAAGTCCCAGATAAAGATGCAAAGAGGTCCTAGCAGCTCTTCAAGAAGCTGGTAACAGGCACAAGTTGTAGCCCAGTGTATTGAGGAAAAACAAAATGAGTGTTGGCTTACAACAATTTTGTAAATTGTGGTGGTTTTCTGTAGTGGGACCAGTAACATCCAAGATGATGCTGGACAAGCTGAGGGTAAGAATCACAGTGGCTGAGAAGTCAGCACCAAGTATTAGACTTCTCGGGATGGAGATCAGAAAAGCTTCATGCCGACGAGTGGGGAACCAACCCCACTGACAGCACGGAGCATAAAGTCTTTGACTCAAATCCCTTTGACAAATGACTGAGTTAGGGCTTAGGGAAAGAGCTGGACTGAGTCCATGTGAGGATCTTCTTCTCTCAAAAAATTAAGCAAAGCTCCATTTGCTTTTAACGTTCAACTGCTTTAAGTTGTGGCTTGCACTGAACAAAGATGGGTCAAAAAGCAGACCCGAACCTGGGAGAAGGCACTGGCCAGTTTGAATCCCACCTTACCAAAACATAATGGAAACCATCGTGTTACAAGCACGTTATGGGTCCTTCCTCTCTCTGGATCAGCCTTGATTTTTTTTTTCTGCACAGGAGAACAGAGTAAATAGGAGAGAGAGAACTTCTGTCCCTATATCCTATTGCCTGCAGTGGTTAGGGGACAGTCCACAGATTTTTTTTTTTAATGGATGTTGCTGTAGTTTAAGAGTGTAACTATCTCCATATTTTTTGAGATCCCGGACCCTGACATTGTATATTATCTGCCAGTTATCACCAAAAAAGGACTCTAATTTAACTTAAATGAAACAATGCTATGGTTAAGCCAGAGATTGAAAAAATATGTCTTCTGGGCTGAGAGAAAAAAATGCTGAGAAAGTTACAGGTCATTTAGGGAAAAATCTCAGCAGTTTTGGATTTTACTGCTTTGGTCCTGGATACATCCCCCTTAGCAACAGAAGCTGCTTATCGCTGTCCCCCTCTGCATAGTGGATTTGTGTTATCATTCCCCTTGATTACTGCAGACAAAATCTTCTAGATTAGCCTAACTGATGATCTAAACTAACCTGACCAATTTTTTCAGAGGTGGATTCTCCATTGGCAAAAGGAGGTGTGGAGCAGCCAGCACTGATAAAACAGAGACAGGAATGTGTCCCATCAGCACAACTAGATTTAGGGGAAGACGTGTGTCCATGATTTTACTGCAATCACTTTCATAAAAATGTGAAAATAACTGAGCAATAACTGTGGGTCTAAGAGCATTTCCCATTATCTAGAAAAACAGATTATTTTATAAGAAAGATCAACAATTCAGTAACATAATGACTTAATTATAGTAACTTGCCTAAAGGGTTTTAATGTGAAGAGTAGAAATATTTATGAATAAATGAGGTCTTATGGAAAAGAAAAAAAATCTGCCATGACACTGAAACCCATCAGATTGTTCTGAGACATGGTGGAGGCCTCAGTTGAAATGGCAGATTCAAATGACACAAGATATTTGCTGTGCAAGAGGTTAGCAATCCTCTAGTGGCAGTGTCAGATGAAGGGATCTGATTTGTTGAGTCTTCTCTGTCTGATCTCACCTGTCCCATTGTAGTCTTTTGAGCCGACTGTCCTAAGAGTAAGCTGCACACCCATATCAGAAATAAAGACCCTACTAAGATGGTAATAATTTGGTATCTTTTCAAACTAAGGACACAATGAATTTTCTTTCCTTCTCGCTCTCTTCGTATGAAAAATAGCTTGATATGGACAAGGCATAGCAGGGGTAGATTTTGGATAAAAAAGTAGGTTTTCACTTTGAAAGACATGATTTGTGAGATGATTATACGTCTGACAAGATGTATTGCCTTGTTTTTACCCCAGTGACTAGAAGGCTTCTTGCTTAATTTTATTTGCAAACAGCTGCAAGACTCAGCATGTGAAGAGAGGAATGCCATGGATGAGTATTCTGGGCTGGCTGCCCAAAACTTGTTACGATCATTATACATCTCTCACACAGTATCTGACAGTTTTCTCATCTTCATACATGATTCTTTGTGTAAAAGGAGAGCTGAAAAGGCTATCTAAAATTATACAACTCCAAGGTAAATAATAAAAAGTCAACAACAAAATGAGAAACTGATAGAAACATGAAATGACTTCTGGTTTCCTAATGCACTGAGTAGTGCTATAATAATCAAGCCAGCAAAATTCTGAAAATAAATCCAGTGGTCAGCAATTCTTAAAATATGAGGCTGAGAGAAAGCATGAAACTTGTGCAGTCTCACTTCAGAAGTTATCTAAAGCCTGGTCCCTCCAAATGGAGTACATTACCTCGTTAACATTGCTACATACATTCCACTTGGGCATATTATTTGCAAAGAAAAAGATTTTTTAGATTTTGTGTTCTTTGCAATAACTTGCACAGTGTTTTTAAATGCTCCATTTTTAAGGCTTCTGCAAACTGTCATAGGTAGTCTTCATTGATGATTAAGTTGTTGATATTTATGCTACTTCTTTCAGTGTTTCTGCTGCTGCCTGTACAGTGAAGGCTGCAATGGAAATCTGCCTCTTTACTTCTTCCCAGGCTCCGTGCTGATCTGCTTTGCTTTCAATATCAAACATGGCATCGTAGATCCCCGGGAAGGACTCTCCAGCGTACTTGTTATGGCTGCTTGGAGCAAAGATAACATGTCTGTAGGGAAGTTGAGGGAAAAAATATAAAAATATTCTGCCTTAGGAAAATAAAACATATCATATTCTGAATAAAACTAATTTCTTTCTATATCATGTTAAATTCCTGACACTGAAGATGTAAATAAATAAGACTATTGCAGCAGTAGTACCTATAATCTATAAAGCAAGAAAATAACATAAACTAATCTATTCCATGTGAATTCCAGAACTTTACAGGAAAGAAGACTTGAGATAAAGTCAACTAAGGTACTTTCATTTTCCTCATTTTAGGTGAAATGGAAAGATAAAAAAAAGCCAGCTTCTTTTCTCACAGATATACACAATCTCCAACAGATACAGGCCTGCTCTGTGGTAGGAAAGTTGATCCTTTAACAAGAGCCTTTTCAATAGATTTTTAATCAGAAGCTACGAGGGATACAAGGACTGTAGATCTTGAGTTCTCTTTCTACAGTTATTTTTTAGCGGAACTTTTTAGTGGAAAGAGTACTGTTCTGAATTATACAGACTGGTAGAAGGACCAAAAAGCTAGACTTGGCTTGGCTATTCTCCCTCTCAAACTGGATGAGAGAACTATTGAATTCACTTCACTGTTGTTGAAGTACTGTCCTCTACACTGTATTTGCTGGCATGACTGTTCTGCTATAATCGATCAAATTGTAGATACTTCAATTATATCATATTTCACTTTCAAATCATAATAACTTCCTAAAGATCCTTTACACTGAAATGACTTGAACTGAGTCCAGGAAAACTTTTTTAGATCTGTTTAGAAGCCCATAGAAATCTATGGAAGTGGGTTTACTGATCTGAATAGGTTTCCAACAAGACTCTTCCTCATTCTGCATAGTGTATCTCCCAGAAGTTTTCCTTAATCTTGTCTTCCCTTTTCAATCTTATTTTTCCTGTTTAATCTACTTTTACCACGTTGAATAAAATCTTTACAATTCCATTTAGAAACCTGGAGGAATTCTCATAGAGTACTCACGGCAGAAAGTGAAAAATAAGCCTTTCTTACCTATAGAATGGCCTGCCAGGTAATCCCAGAGGATCGATGAAAGCCCTTTCTAGAAACATGAGCTGATCGTTTAGTGATCTGACAGCAAGTAGGCTAAAAAGAAAACAGAGGAACATGTTAGCTACAAAGTGTTTGGCCCATTCTCACCCCATGCCCCAGTGTACACAGCTCAGGATTTCTGAAGGACAGTAGATTCAAGATGTTTAACTTAAAGTATAGGCCACAAGATAGCCCAAGTCAGATACCTTGCACAACAGAGTTATGCTGATCTGTACTGTGAGACAGTCTGGCTCATAACCTGAAAGTCTCTTAAAGCTGTTTTTAAAGGCCAAGGAATAGTGTTAAAGAAGTCAGAGACTTTCAGTCATTTTCTCTACTGTTGCATCTTATTCCTTTACCTCGTTTTCATTAGGTCACTCAGGCAGATCATTCTCTTCTTTTGTATCACAGTTTTCTAGACCCTGTTTTCTACAAAGCCAACCAGCTGCAAATTACTTCAATAAAATCATCTATTTTTATGTAAAACCACAACATCTGAGAAACAGGAACCCTGTGATGTTAGAATCATCATTTGAATCATCCAAGAATTGTGTTTTTCTGATGGCAGACTGTAAATTCCCTAGAGCAGAGACCATCTGTGTCTGTGTGCTTTGAATAGCTCTGAGCATACTACTGATGCTTAACAAATAAAAGAACTGTGAAGAAGATTATACTGAATATATGTGGGTTTGGTAGCTTACATCCAAAGTAACTTATTGTAGCACTTCAAAAGCACTCACCAAGAAAAAATAGTAAAATTTGTATTGCTGTAAGCCTAGAGTAACCCTACTACCCTCAATGAAACTGTTTCAAGTTTACATGAGTGTAAATGGAAACTGAAACTGGTTCGTGGAATTAAAGCACAGATTTAGGCCATTCATAGAATCATAGAATAGAATCATAGAATCATCTAGGTTGGAAGAGAGCCTTGGGATCATCGAGTCCAACCATCTACCCTACTCTACAAAGTCCTCCCCTACACCATATCCCTCAGCACCATATCTAATCCTCTCTTAAACACATCCAGGAAACCATTTTTGAAAATGTCACATACATGTCATGTGTCATAAGTGTCGTATTTTACAGAAGAAATTGTTGTTAACTCATTTATCTTGAAAGTTGCTGCCATTAAAAAGATGGCTTTTATTCTCACTTAGTCTTCCATAAGGGTAAGCATATGGCTAAATCAGATTCTTCACAAGAGATGTAACATACACATATGTATAATATAAAAGGAAATTTAGATTCTCATTCTGGGCTCGGCCTGCAAAGAATAAATTAAGAATTAAGTCAAGTGCAAAGTAGACCTTTTGGCATAGGTGGTGCATAGAATTTTGGGAAATCTCACCAAAAAACTTGCCACAACTACGATCATAGTACATAGATTTTTTTTTTTCATTAAGTGGTACCAGTATCTTGAAAACTAGAGTACTGGCAAACAAAGATGACAAGTCTTTGTTCTTTAATGATAATTCTGTTATAAAATCCTAGGATGTGTCTCTACTTGGAGGTAGGTACACACCTGAGCTGGCTCTGCTCATGCTAACCCGCATTCCAGTCACATTCACGTATCAGCTGGCACTGGTCCTCAACTAAAACCTGTCAAGAACTGACACTAATTACCTTGGGCACTTTCTGAAGCTCACAAAGCTACATTCCCAGGCTCCACAGTGTCTCTGATGTCCACTAATTCAACATTTCTATACTTTGTTTCCTAGAGTAACCAGAACCTTGAAGATAAGAACCGTAAGACTTATAATGAAACAAATGACTAACAGTCATTTGTCACCAAGGTTACTCAGGGGATTAAATGCAAGCGGAGACTATGCCCTCTGAGCCCAGAGGTGTATTTGACTAAAAGAGAAAAAGAGTTAAACTTACTTATTGATATCTATTTGTTGAAGTCTCTCGTGAAAGCTAGCAGCAATTTCTGTAAAATTCTTCACAGCTGAAAAGAGAGCATCTAGAGGGAGCAGGAAGGAAGCATTTAACTTCAAATTCTGAAGAAATCATTTAACAAAGCAAATTCTTCAAATTAAAGCTTTATCTTTCACTGTGATCATGATCTGTCAATTCTCACTGAACAAAAATCAGATGACCCCATATTCCTACATTAAAAACTATGTAATTCTGTGTGAAAACTTGCCTCAGACACAACAGAAATCAGGGTTTTTTTTGTGAATATTGCTTACTGTTTGCTACTTAAAGAATGTACAGAAATACCAAAAACTAGAGCATGTATTGCCAGAACAAGACTGTTTGGGTAGGTTGGGTTTTTTTTAAATCCCCAAACCCTATGTTTTATTGGTATGTCCCTCTACACATGCAGTTTTGAGAAACACAGGGAGCATGTGTATATTTGTGTGTGCGTGCTCACACATACCCGATATTGGTCATTAGCAGAATCACAGAATCACATGGGGTTGGAAGGGACCTCTGGAGATCAGCTAGTCCAACCCCCCTGCCAAAAAAGGTCCACCTACAGCAGGTTGCACAGGAACATGTCCAGGCAAGTTTTTAATTTCTGCAGAGAAGGAGACTCCATCACCTCCCTGGGCAGCCTGTTCCAGTGCTCTGCCACCCTCAAAGTAAAGAAGTTCCTCCCTATGTTTAGATGGAACAGCAGCCAAATCCTAAACTGAATAGTATATAATGTTGCCAGTAAAATAAAGGCTTCTCAGGCAGGAGGCATATTGTGAATCCCTATACCATGAAATAATATTTCACATGCCAGCACAAGATCCCTATTGTGGCACAGGGATGAACCATTCCTGCCTGACCAAGCCCCGAGACAAACCTCTCATGATGCTTGCACTTGGCATCGTGTGCTCACAAACCGAAACAAGAGAAGTTTAGTCCAGAGATAAGGAGAATACTTCTCATCCTGAGGACAGTCAAGCACTGTGGTCCACAGCGCTTCTGTAGTCTCTGTCCTTGGATGCTTTCAACACCAGATGGGAAAAACCTGTGAGCAACCTGGTCTGACCTCAGAGCTGACACTGCTTTGGGTAAGTTGTCCTAGAGACCTCCTGAGATTCCTTCTAATCTGTATTATGCTATGATCAGTGTTTGACAGAGAATTATACACCACCTTTAGCTGCAAAGCGATGCGATTTTTTTTCAGGGACCAAGACAAAGATATTTTATTGCCAACATCAGTGGACCACGTACAGGTCAAAGAACAAGCGACTGTAAGCACTAGCTCTACTTGGCAGTGGCAGTCTCTACACAGACATACTAGTGACAAAATATTCAAATCTCAAATTATTAGAGGGTGTGGCTCTTGTTTTATTTACTGTTCGTACAGCACAAGGTAAATACCAGGGCATGACTAAGACACACATTAACACAAAGCACTGCTAGCATTAACAGAGGAAGAGTGTGATGAAAGACTGTACGTACCAAAGGATACATTGTATGCTGCCAGTTCCTCTTCATGATTCCTTGACAAATTATAGATGACGTGAGCATAGTTGCTCACAGCTGATGCATAATCTCTACAGTCAAAAGGAAGCACAACGGAGTTGGCCAATTCAAACACCAGCCCTCCCCGTACCTGAGCTACTGTCAGATGATTCTTGAAAGTGGGATCATAAAACCTCTCCACAATTTCATAGGTTTCATAGACACTGTGGTAAACTGGATAGCTGCTATATTTTTCTACATTCTGAAACAAACAAACAAACAAACCCAAATAAAACCATTATTCAGCTGGGGATACTTCAGCTTTGCTTGAAAACCTTTGCTCTGGGATTCAAGGCACTGTAAAGTTGGGTGTTCAGGTCACACTAATCCTACGTAGCCACTACAGACTGTCAAATGAGAAGAAGTGCTCAGTGGTGGCTTTCTTAGATATCACCCTACAAAGAGATGAACAATCATTTGGAGATGCCTCTCTCTGCTGACCAGGATTTCAGCAGTCATTTCTGTTTGTGTCTTTGGATATGCATTTTCAGAGGAAAAGACCACATTGAATAGATTGCTCCTTGAACACTTCTCAGTTAGTCTTATCACACAGTATGCTCCAGAGTCAAACCCATACTTTCCATAAAACTTGAACCATTCTGAGTTCAAAGCTTCATAAGGTATTACAAATCATTCAAAAGTTATCATAAGCCTTCATCAACCATAGGTAATTTTAAGAACATCCATTTACCCTGTGCAAAGTTCCTTTTCTCTGACTGACACCAAGTTGACCATTCCTATTCATTAAATACTTGTTTTCTAGTAGCACGCAGAATTCTAGTAATGAACTGGGACTCTAACACACTAAACTGAACTACTCCAGGAAGCTGGCAGTCTAAATGGCTCATTTACAGGTCATATTAGTCAGGCAGTTACAGGGGGATATAAAATTACAAAGACACAGACTTACCCAATTTTTACTGTATCGTGCTCTTCCTGAAGCAATGCCAAGACGTTGAAAAAAGACTTCAAAGTCATTGCCAGAACCCAGTTTATTTATTCTTTTAACAAGAAAGAGGAAAGTGCCTTGAGTGACAATACTTAAAATATAATTTTAGCTTGCTTCCAAGTACTGTGGTAATTATTTATTCTGCAGTCGCAGTCACTAGAGTCTTTCCCTGGTATGCTCTTTCTATCAATATACCATGAATTGCTTGTGACCCCTACATTACACGCACCACATCAATTTAACTCTCAGAGGAGTGGAGTCATCATTCTCAAAGAGGGCAGAGAAATCAAACTCTCAAGAACAGAATTTAACTGAATGTCTTTAATCATTGAGAAGACCCAATGACCTTCCTCTTATTGAACTTCCACTATCTGAAGCTCTCAACTCAGAGAAAACACAACAGTACTAGCTTGGCTCCGTAGAACAGAGTCAGGCTTTGAGCTTCTGTGGAGAAACCCTGGTAATTTTGAAGGACAGCGTTATAAAAACCTGTCTGATATGTTCCCCAGTCACCCAAACTCAGAGGCTTTCCAGAAGACTGGAAGTGAGTGTGAGAGAAAGCTGCTGTGTTTAGCGTCACACGTGCTTGCTGCTGGCTTGTGCATACAACCCTTATTCATCTAAATCTCTATAAACTACATAAACATTTTTCATATATAAAGCTTCCTGTTCATGCTACAAAGGCAGGTTCACAAAACTGCAGTACACTAGTGTATCAGATGCAACCAATAAAACTCTAAAATTTATACCAGCTGAGAATCACACCATTACTTTTAAGAGCTCAGTTTTTCAAGTAGATATTCCTTTAAAACCCACACTTTATAATAACTTTTGGTATATCGTTTATTTTCTTTTGTCACTGACCTGGGGACGTCTTTGTATTCTCTTGATGGATTTTTTTTATACCAGCTCTCATAAAGAGATTTTCCCTCAAAACCCTCATCAGGACTTGGTATCTAGAAAAAATTTATTGGGAAAAAAAAACACAGGACACAATTTTAAATGCTACCAAGCAACAAATCTACAATCTGTCATCGTGTAAAGCCTATGGCTTAGGGTAATTAATAAGTCACAGTTTTAAGTCCTTAACCTTCCTGCATTTCCTTTTTAACATTTCAAATGCGTAGCATTTTCCAAGGGAATAGTTATTGGCTTAAAATAGGTAATTTTTAGGAAAAGCAAAATATTTCAAGCCAATATTTATGGCTTGATATTGCTTTATAAGATTTTCAGCTATTTAATTTAAATATTCAACACCTCACAAAACCAAAACATTTTGTATTACATTGGCAAGAAATTTCAAACAATTTTGTCTTGGGTAAATTCAAAACTTTTTCTACCTTTTTTAGTTCACAAAAAATTATTTTCATGGATGCAGCAGTAGCCTTAGAAGGGCAAAGTGTATAGTGCTTGTTTTTTTTGTCACCATAGCTACTACAGAGGTATGCACATCACAGTCATCCTAAAGTTCATTCTTATCACTCTGACTATTTTCCAGATTACTGAGAAGGTTAAAGTCTGGGTATTTTTTCATCGTTCCTTTTTATTGGTGGGCTGCTGAGGTTTTATTACCTTTAATCTATCAAAGATGATTAATATCTGGTCTTTTATTAGTATCTATATCTACTGTCTAAGAATTAATCCCCAATAGGAATAAAAATAATATATTTAGGGTTTTCGTCATGAAGTTAATTGTTCATAGAACAGCGTTAATAGCATTAATGCTTGTTGCCACAGATTAACTCTGGATGGGGTCACACAGGACCTGTTTCCTGATCAGCATGCTCTTCAGACATCAGCCACCAACAAACTGTGGTTACATGCATTCTTCAGCCTTTGTCACTGCTACCCAGTTCCAGGACGGGTTACACAATAATGTTTACTGGTATTTAGGCCAACATTCGGTGCCCAAACTGAGACTCTGCTGACCTGATTTTCTGAATGTTCTGAATACCTGCACTTAGCACACGTTGCCATGGGAACTGCAGGTGATCAGCTCCTCTGCAGTTCAGGACAGAAATATCTTTATCTGCGCACCTAATTTTAACAGAGTTAAATTTTATTTGTTGTCTTTCAATTGCCAGAAAATTATTATACTGAATTACTACATTTCCTTTACTAATGCCAGCTTCCGAGAGGTAACAAATTAACAACCCTGGAAGACAGATGACTGAATATATAGAGCAGATGAAGACCTATATAGTAGATTCATAGAATATATACAGTAGCTGAATGTATATTTTATGTAAGTATATAAAATACAAACACAGAAGACTAATTAAATGTTCATGCTTTAAAACAGGTGAAGAGAAAAAAAAAAAAAAACAGAAATAAAAAGCCTTTTAGTGCCACTCTCTAATACCCACTCTCAAAGTAAGGAACATTTTACATCTAAGACGGTGGGGCTATTTCCTGAGAAAGGTCCCTACCTTTCAATTTTGCGTACCACATAAATATGTGTGAGAACATCAGGTTGAGAGCCAATGAAACATATTGATCAAGCCTGTCACATCATGCTAAAAACAACACTGCAGCGAGCCTAATGTCTTCCCCTGCCTAAAGGGAGTCCTAGTCTCCCACTACCATGGGCACTGGTAGCGTTTGGACTGGGCAGGCAGGTTTGTGGTTGTTTCTCTCCTCTGGCTCACAAAGTTTTTTTATTCTTTTTTTTTCTTAGAAAGAATATTTTAACAGGAGTGGGAAAATCTCCTAATCCTGAAAAACTAATAATTTAAAGGTATAAACTTGAAATCCCTTTGCCACTCCTGGGAAAAAGCTCCATTTACTTAGCTATTGACTTACAAGGGGTGCTGCAGTCAGAAGAGAAAGAAACACCTGACACCATATTTTATACACAGAAAATGTAGAAAAGCTCCCATCCAGTAAGTGAGCACTGAACATGCTGGCTAGAAACTTCAAGTGATATTACCTCTTTAGTCAGATTGTACACCAGTCGGTACATCAGTGGTGTGCAATCCACTCGGAGCGTGTAGTTTCCTGAAAAACAGGAAGAACTATTTATTCAAAGAAGCAAGTTCTATTCAGGTGAAACCTCGTGCCATTATTTGTTAATAAGAAAGGGACTAGAGAGCTACACTCTCTACAAGGAACAAGCTGATTCTCCCTGCACAAGAGTTCTCCTGGGATCTTGTAAGTGCATTTGTATTGGTGAAGAGATGAATTACAGCCTGGCTTTTGAAGTAACCTTTAAGAGCCTTTCTTATGTCCCTATGTTTACTACGCACACCATAAGAGGAGAAGCTGATTCTAGAGAGTTGCCATAGAACTGCTGACAAGGGCACAACACTTCTTGTCCCTCCCCATGACTTCCCAAAAAGCGTAGCTACTGTAATGGACTTCTTCCCTGAAGCAACAAGAATATTTGAAGGACACTTTATGAATATGGGTCACGGTTTTTTCTCGTATTTACTCCTGAACTAATGCAACAACATTATCACATTGAAGCCTTTATGGATCTTCAAGCTGAAATGCCTCCCGGTCGCCTAGATATACCATCACTATTCCTGTAAAACACAAGTCAAAACTATGTACCTTCGATAGAGGAATCAGCATTGATATAAGCCACTCCTCGTGCTTGCAATATTTTGGCGTTTTCCTATGAGAAGAAAAAGAGAAAGAAAATGCTGATGAATGTTTTTTTCCTGAGAACTATTTTCCCACCCACAGAAGTAACAGCTGTTTCAGGCAACCATATACTGAAAGGAGCCATATATTCTTGGTAGTTCAAAAGGAAACTTAAGAGACTGTGTGTGTGAGTGCGTGTGTAAGGAAGAGAGAGGAAGGCGGGGAAGAAGTGTTGCTTTCTGGTACAGATTTCTCAAAAATCTGACACTGTGAAAGTTTCTCTTTGAACACAACGGGTTTACCTCAGCCCATTCTGTTGATCCTAACAGGCCAAATTCCTCTGCATCCCAGCTTGCAAATATCACTGTTCTCCTTGGACTCCATCCTGCAATAAAAGACCATGAAAATTGTATTACAGAAATAAAGACTGCTTGTTACATGGCAGCTAACACGAAAACAAATGTCATTTTCCAGGGGCTCATCTTTTATCCTGATCTGTCAGGAAAAAGGTGTGTTTTAGGAACTCTAACACTCTAACACCAACTTCTTCTCTTCTCTTCTCTTAACAGCTTGCTAATTTTGCAGCAATCTCACTTCTACTTCAATATTGTGCCAAATACTGTATTCTTTTTTCATTTCATCTTTAATTGCAAGAAAATTTTCTAAAATTTAAAACTCTGAAAAAGAAAAAATAATGCACTTGTGCACCTTGAAAGAAGGCTTTTTGACTTTTTGCTCTGTTCAGTTTAGTACACATTGTATACCAGCCTGTACTTTGACAGAAAGGGTTTGGCATCTTTTTTTATTTATTACTGAATTTCTTTGACCCGTCTCCCAAATGTCAGATTTCAAAACCTAAGGAATTCCCTGTAACTTTTGACAGATCACCTTCAAAACAAAGATCTCTTTCACTTGAAGTTCTGCATTTGATTTAAACCCAGCCCAAATGGAACAGGCTCTATTGACACTGTAATTTTGCCTGAAGTTTTCTTTGAGGCTACTGGAACCTTTTTATCTTTTGCTCTCTCTTTTTTTTTTTTTGTTTTTCCTTCCAGCTTGCATTCCGAAGGTAGTTTCCCCAATTATACAATAACTGGGAGGGAATGGAAAGAAAACTAAATGTCAATAGGTTTTAAGTATAATGGGTAGGCAAAGAGAGCTCCTCTAGCACAGTATCTGAGTTATGTCAGAGCTTCTTTCCATGGCATGTCAGATAGGGAGACAGCATTTGCTCTGACAGCAGCAGAAGCTTGGTACACTTGGCATTTGTTCCTATTCTAATATAACTAGGCGTGAGGTATTTTTAACCATTACCTCCTACTGTGTTTGCACAGCTCATTCTCTGCGTTACACAGACACGCTTTATATGTTCTTGGGTCTGTCTCCAAACCTCAGTCAAGTGCTGAGAAGGTTCTCGATGTTGCCTTGATGAAGCCTTGATCAGTCCCCCACTGTAGCAACTGAAACATCCAGTCTGACCAGCCTCAAACACACAGTAATCAATTGTACTTAAATGTCGCATTTATTTCAGTATCCCCCATTTTGTGTTCTCTTTTCCTTTCGGTGTACTTTCTCTTGAGTAGAAGCACCTCACATATACCAAGTTTGTAACTGGAACTGATTAACAGCTGCAGAGCAGTGCGCTTATTCAAGAGATCAGAGATACAGGTGTTTAATTTTAAGCATATGCTTAAATCCCAGAGAAATCAATGGGCACCACAGAGAGCAGTGATTTTGGTGTGCTTTGTTGTTTCATTACATTACCTTCCCTTTTCAGTTTTCCAAAGCTCCTCACAATCTCATGAACCACAGCCGCCCCACTCTGAGGATCAATGCCACCAAATACCCAGGAGTCGCGGTGGCCTCCCAAGATGACATATCTGTCTAGATAAATTAATTATGGAGGTTTACTTAGAAAAAACTTTCCTGCCATAGAAATGTTAATTGGAAGTAATTTCTAATTTTCCACGCAGCTATCAGGCAACAAAGCTTAATAGTTTAGAATACACGATAGAAAGTTAAAAGACATTTTAAATCTCCAAAGACATTTTTTCCGCATTTTCAGCCAGTGCTAAAGAATTTGTCAAAAACAATAATTTGATCTCATAAAACTTAAAACCTCTTAAATTCCATGTTACTTCTATTATTAGAAATACTGCAGCTTTCCTCTAAAGATAGAGGAATCTTTTAATGTTTTACAGCAGTGTGTTTCATGGTAAAGCTGATCCACTAATTATATTTGTAGAGCACGCCAACTCACAACATTAAGGTGTGCTGAATGCAGTATTTCTCTGAATATATATATACATGTAGTCAATCATAAAAAGGGTTGTCCAAATCATGTCAAAGACGTGATTAATAAGATCAAAGTCAGACTAGATCTCTGTGCTACCATAATATGTTTAACAGGTGTGGTTCAGGTAACAGGCATGTGCTGCAGTTACAAGTTAAATGACGTTATCATCATCCTAAGGATGTCTATCTATCTGGGTTTTTAGACTGTAAAGTCACACTGGTTACAAGAGACTGTAAAACAGACAAAACATCAATAGTGATGGGTACGATGTCTTCAGACAGAATGTGAAGCCTGTTCCTAGGTTAGCAGGGAACAATATCCACTTAAGAATACTCTTTCAATTTCAAAGTTACTTGCCTGAAGACGAATACTTCTCTTGGTTATAACTCCCCCCTGAAAATCAGCATTTACAGTCAAAATGCTGACATACCCTGAACCATATGAAAGCTGGTGCAATAAATATTTCAACACCAATGATCATGTAGTGCAATATTTCAGAGATAACTATATTCATCATTTTCCCCTTGTAACTATGAAGTGCATGTAGAGGTCACTGGACGCTCACATTACACTGAAGACAAATGACTTTACCTGGTTCCACTGTGCCTCTGATGGTACCAATCACATTGTAAATCCTTCGTACTTCGTTGTTGCTATGAATGTACATTTTCACCTTTCTAGCGTATTGGGAAGAAAATCCAAAGAGAAAATCCACCAGATGAGAAAACAAAGCATGTTAACACCTTTCAAAAGTGTACAATATAAATTGTAAGGAAAGCATTTTGGCCAAATTTACCCTCCATTAAACCAAAGTAAATCTGAAAAGATTTCAGTGAAGTTTTTTCTGGATTTATACTTGTGCAACTGAGAACAGCATTTAGCCCTTGAAAGCTATGTATTGTTACTGATGTCAATAAGATTTATATGGATAACACGCTCAGAACTCCAAATTCAAAGATTTTTTTCTAGCAGCTAGTTTTTACACTTGGAGAAGTGAAGGAAAAATGAAAACCATCTAATGTTAAAAAGGCAAATAGTTCTAATCATCTAGATGTTGGTGCTAATTAGAACTAACTCCAGCACAGTCAATACTGATGTGGCAGCTTAGGTAGCAGAAAATCAGACAACCTGAGGTGCATCAAGAGACTTTCTTTTTTTATCTACAACACAGCTGGATGTGCAGCAACTCAGCCTCAAGGGTTGTCTGTATATTCTTCAGAAAGAATTTTTCATGTGGATTGACTAAGACATAGGGAGAAGGTCAAATGGTTCACATGAAGTCAGTACAATAGCTCAGCCAATATTGAAGTCCCTGGACTTTAGTCCTAAACTGTAATTACTAAATCAGTTTAAAAACAATCTGAAGCAATAGAAGTGACACTGTAGGTAAAGTTTTTCTTTTCTGGAAAACTTGACTTGTAGGCTAATACTGTTTTATATAAGGGAATAGGTAAGACCAGAAGCTGTAACTACATGAATTTTAAAAAGACAATGAACAAATTCAGTTCTTAAAAAAATAATCAGTCTTATCAAACAGTTTGTCAAAGATTAGATGCTTTTCAAATGAAACTGATTCAAGACTGGCTGGAAACTAAAGCAATTATGTCATATCCATCCAATCAAGACGTAAATCTACTGAAGCTTTGCACTGAGTGCATTTCAGCCCAGGAAATGGTCATAAGAAAACGAATGATGCAAATAACCCCAACTACTCTACTTTTGGTCAAATTCTATTGCTCTACCTGTTTTTCTCTGATACCAAGCATGCTTTCTTTATGAAACAAAACTGACCTTGTAGAATAATTTCCTGTGAAACCAGGACCCACGTTGTAAGAGACATTCAAATTTCCTTTCCAGCTACTATGTGGCGGTGCTTGTCCCCCCATATTACTATTATGAAAAAAATGCATAACATTATTAGTTACACACATCTTACAATAGCACCAAACACAAATGAGGAATCAGGAATCATACATTGTTAGGTCCCATGCACACCAGTGATGGCCTTTGTCTAGACAATTTTACTACAAGTTTCCACAAGAGAATAATCGGTCTTTTTAGCTACACTAATACTAGTAAATTAACATAGAGGAATAATCCTGGACAATAATCCTGGGCATTGAGATCAGTTGGAATGGCCTACAGCTATTCTGTTGGCCTCCTAAGTTTTTGCATGCAAAATAGTCTCTAGAACTTTCTGCTGCCTTAAACTGCATTTGCTTTTGAATTAGCAGAGAATAACTTGGGCCATTCTAACAGTTTAACAGCACAGGCAGTTGTCTTCCAGTGGCTCTCCCTGGACACTGCTTGATCTGGTACCATAGACAGAGTTGATGTGTTTCAAAGTACTAAAATTGGAGAAACATGATCAATCCAAGCCACCTTTTCTTTTTCCATTGTCAAAGGCAAGATGTTTTTGATTATTTAACACAACTGGAAATGCAGTAAATCAGTGGATCGCAACCACCCATACTTGTTCACCTATTCTAAAGGATTTATGTTTTTGACATGAATTTGTGAGAAACAAAAATATTGAACAGTATGCTGCATGCTCTGGTTCTTACTAAGCAAAATATATTTATTGTAAATAAAAGTATGTCCTTTAATATAAATGCATACTTTAGTCAAGCTTTATTCTGCAGAACGCTTCAGCATGTCTTCAAGTCCTCGGTATATTTTTTATAAAAAAATATGATAGCAGGAATAACTAGAAGTTATGATTTCTCATGACAAAAGTGAAAACAAGACCCCAGTATTTTGAAAGGATTTACATTTCATTCATAATTATTAAAACCAAGTTCTAGAATTATTTACAACTTATTGAAGAGAAATATCTAGCTACATCATATTTATATACATGAATCTGCTCTACCACTACTAGTTGGCAGTAGAAAAAAAGAGGTTTTTTAACCTATACCTTTTTCATTATGAGCAGTTACCCTCATAACAATGATCACCATAAAGTTTCAAAGAAAAGACAGTTTGGAGACATATTAGTCCATAAAAGTTTGGGAGGAAATAGGAAAAACACTAGAACAGTGTTAATGAACATCAGGTATGCAAAGACACTAAAGATGGTAAAATTCTGCCTCATAAGAATAGCTCGCTTCAATACTTCAGAGGAAACCTGCATAGAGAACCAAGATAGAATTAATTTTTATTTTTTTATTCAATATTCAAACAGAGGCACCAAATAGAGCAGAATGATTGCTCACGTGATTTAGATGTAAAATTCCTATACAAATACACACCCAAGATTATGTTCACTTATTGCCCTAAACACTTGCGTGTGGTGCTGGTGCTAACCCTGGCATTTCCAGCTCTGTACCTCTACAGTTGATACAGATGATTACTGCTACATTTTTAGGGGAATGATACACTTTCCAAGTCAATCACATCTTAGTTTTTTCAGATAATTATGAATTTTAATGCTGTCTTCTGGCAAGCTGGTAGCCTCTTGTCATGTCACTTGCATGTTTTGAAAGCACACTTACTTACACATAGATGTCTATTAATTCCCCTATAATAGTTCAGAGTTGCCTCAATATCCTTACATTAATTCACTATTTATTTCTTATTTATGCAACATACTACATCTGATGAGAGAAAGCACACGCCTTCATTTAACAGAGGACAACACAGATACTGTCCCACCAAACGTACATGGCAACTATTTCCCTGAACAAATGAATTACTTAATTTGTGGTCTTATTTCATAAGACAGGTATCATGCCGTCCTCAAAAATTTTTGCCTTTATTTAAACTGAGAGGCACTTTATAACTTCAGTATATTTGGCTGATCATGGTATGTTGCAAATGATCCTGATATGCCATGAATACAAACAATATCTGATATGTCATAATCAATACCTTCTACAGAGAACCTAATGACAAGCGTACTATTTCAACAAGAATACTATTTCAACAGCTACAGTAGAAACGCAGTGCAAAAGTCTTTTCCCTTTCTTTTCACACCTTTCAGAAAACAGTCTGCTTAAAGTTCCTCCTGTGTCCCATACACTCACCGCAGTAATGACTCAGCGTCTTGATAGCCAATGGGATGAACTGGAATTTTTGGGAGACCTACACCTCTGGCTTTGTCTAATCGGTAGGTGTATTCTGAAAGTAAAAGACAGATATTTCCATATTTACAACTCTCAGAAGGAATCTGTACAGTTCATAGCACAATCCTAACACTGGAGTCAGGGATAATCATTTCAGTTTCCTAAAAGTCAGGCTGACATTTCTTCAGTGATTTCACTCTTTATGCTTTATCAACATCTTTTCAGAGAAACACTAAAGAAGTTCTCCAATGATGCCTGCAGTCATGCATTTAGAGCTGGCTAGAAATTTTAAAAGTTTGCTAATTTTTTGCATTGAAATGCTTTTAGGTAAAAATACTTCTTTCTAGTATTAGCTAAAAATACTTCTCTCTTAGGTGGTAGAGTCTCCATCTCTGGAGACATTCAAAACCCACCTGGACATGTTCCTGTGCAACCTGCTCTAGGTGGATCTGCTCTGGCAGGGGGGTTGGACCAGATGATCTCCAGATGTTCCCTCTAACCCCATATCATTCTGTGATTTTATGGGAAGGAACTTCAGACTAAGCCACAGAGAAAGAACAAGAGCAAAGAAGAAGCCTGCAGTACGATGCTTGGAACATTCAGCTGGGAACTAAAAAATTTTGCCAGTTGATGAGAGATGCAGGTAAAATCTTATATACTGGGCTACTAAATATTCTGCTTTGTGGTTTTCATGAACAAAATGAAGTCTAGGTTCAACTCATGGTCTCTTTACAAATAAGAACCTTAATTTTCACAATGTGGACAAAATTTCATGTTTGCAAGCCAGCAAGTTAGGAAAAGAATAGTTTCCTCCTTCATACAGCATTCACAGGGACCCTTGTTGAGGGAAACAGGCAGGGATTCATCTATGAGATCACTGACACAAGATGAGGAAACAGAAGTCTTCCTCATGGGCTGCTCCTGCCGTGCTGCCATTGTGAACGCATATCCTCTTCCAGTTCGAGTGCTGGTGGCTGGAGGCAACTTTCCCCATCACTTAGGGACTACTCTAATTGAGGCAATTGCCTCCCTCAGAAGTGCTGGCATGAATGGTTCTTAACGCATTTCAGCCAAAATGATCTGGGTTAGGTGCTAAATAAAACAGCTTAGGCAAAGCTCAAATAAGCAGCTGAGGAAGCATGAGGTGAAGATGATGAACCAGTGGGTAAAAGTCATCTTCTCAAGAGCCCCAGCTGCAGCCAGGTGACAAGAATCCCAGCAGGAAAGATCTCAGCATTGCCAGCAGAGGCTTCTTGTGGAGGGAAAGCAGCCCAAATCCTGCAGAAAGGAGGACTGCAGAAGCAAAGCAACCTGTAAGCTGTGCAGGCTGGCTCCTTGCTGACTTACTGAAGAGAAACAGAAAGAAAAGACTAGGGCTTTAGCTGTCGAATACTTGTGGGTATGTCTGTGAAGTTAAGCAGCCCAGCACTGCACTGTGTGACTCCTTTAACATCCCCTCACTTTCCCTCATGCACCATTTGCCGAAGTAGCCAACTGATGTGAAGCCCAAAGTTGCCTCTTTTGGACAACAGAAAGACCACGAAAAAATGAGTTTAGTTCCAAGGGAAAGAACACCCTCATTACCTTCCCCTCCCTTCCTGAAACCAGACTCTCAGAGCATGACTTTTCAGTGTCACTCACCTTTTGCAGGATAACCTGGTGTCAGAGGATCCCCAGCCCCGTTCAGGTTTAATACATTTCCACGCTGAGCTCCTCCACCTGGAAGGTTCCAGCCATTTGGATAGGGATCTACTCCTGGGGCGCAGTAGTCAGCAGGGTCAGAGTATAGAATAAGTCCCTTGGCACCTGCCAATTCAGCATTCTTCACCTGCAAAGCACACCTCCAGTCCCTATTCAGTTCTTTATCACTTGACACAAGAGTTTGAGGGGCAAAAGAAAGTAGTATAAATTTCAATGATTATTCCTCAGGGCCTTTTACATTGCTTGGGCTAAGTAAAGGGCCCATAACTGTCTCATATCATAGAATTTCATGAAAATATATTTGCAGATATCAGGTTCCATAGGAAAGAAGAGGTTTGGTGTTGCTCTGAGTTTTAGTCGGGAGACAACTGCATTAAAATGGAAAGCATCCTTCACAGTATTACTACATAACCTGAGTTTGTATTCTGTCATCCAGATCAATACAATCAACTGGCTATTGAAATGTACACATCATGGATGGAAAAAACTGTATCACATTGATGCAATCTTATCTTTCATTAGTCATGTATTTACCTGATTTACCTAAACAATATCCTAACATATCCTTAGGCATCAATACAGGTTAGGCATGGACCTGCTGGGGACAAGCTCCGAAGAAAAGGATCTGGGGGTCCTGGTGGACAATAGAATGACAATGAGCAAACAGTGTGCTCTTGTAGCCAGGAGGGCCAACGGAATCCTGGGCTGCATAGGGAAGAGTGTGGCCAGCAGGTCGAGGGAGGTCATTCTCCCCCTCTACTCTGAGCTGGTGAGGCCACAACTGGAGTACTGTGTCCAGTTCTGGGCTCCCCAGTTCAAGAGGGATAGGGAACTACTGGAAAGAGTCCAGCGTAGGGCAACAAAGATGATTCGAGGACTGGAGCATCTCCCTTATGAGGAGAGGCTGAGAGAGCTGGGACTCTTTAGTCTGGAGAAGAGAAGGCTGAGGGGAGACTTTATTAATACCTATAAGTATCTCAAGGGCGGACTGAAGGAGGAGGGAACCAGACTCTTTTCAGTAGTTGCCAGTGAGAGGACAAGGGGTAATGGGCACAAGTTGGAACATAAGACGTTCCACTTGAATATGAGGAAAAACTTTTTCACAGTGAGGGTGACGGAGCCCTGGAACAGGCTGCCCAGGGAGGTCGTGGAGTCCCCTTCTTTGGAGATTTTCAAGACCCGCCTGGATGCCGTCCTGAGTAGCATGATCTGACATGCTCTGGGTGGTCCTGCTTTGGCAGGAGAGTTGGACTAGATGATCTCTATGGTCCCTTCCAACTCTAAAAATCAGTGAAATTCAGTGAAATATCTCAGGCTTCACACTACACAGAAACATTATTATTGGAGAGCTTGAAACTGCCTTTGGCTGTGAACAAGCTTAACTACTACTACGTAAGCTTCTTCACTAGGCTTAGGTTTATTACAGCAGAAGGATGGACCTACATGCCATTTTGATTTAAAAAAGTGTTCTCATGCAACTTTATTATTGTATAATCCTGTTTGGTGGAGAGTGAGGGAGAGAAAAAATATGTCATTGTGACATCCCAATCTGTTTTGCTACTAGATAAGACAGTGACGCATAGTGACTGAGTGACAACTAATCCTCAACAGTTTTAAATTTGAGTATTTTAATTCAGAAATACCATAGCTGTTTTCAGAAAATACAGTACTTGCCTTAATCCTCTATTCTATTCTTGCACACCATTAGGAAGTTGGAAAATCACAGTACAGTTCTCCAGATTTTATACAGGCTACCTAATTCTTCAGTACATAAACAGTCATTAGAAATGAATTAACATATCATCCTTTGTGTCAACAAGGGCATGTAATTTCTAAACCACAGGACAACTGCCCCTCTAGATACTAGTAACTCTGAGGTGTTACTATTTAATTTTAATAGAAGATTCATAGACAGCAATACCTTCTTCAATTTTTAAGTTTTTTCCATTCAGAGAGTATAGAATCATAGAATCATCTAGGTTGGAAGATCATCTTTAAGATCATCTAGTCCAACCATCAACCTAACTCTGACAAAAGAACCCCATCACTAAACCCTGTCTCCCACCACCATGTCAACCTGTCTTTTGAACACCTCCAGGGATGGTGCCTCAACCACTTCCCTGGGCAGCCCATTCCAATGCTTGATAGCACTTTCAGGGCAAAAATTTTTCCTAATATCCAACCTAAACCTCCCCTGGTGTAACTTGAGGCCATTTCCTCTAGTCCTGTCGCCTGTGACTTGGGAGAAGAGACCGACCCTCACCTCTCTACACCCTCCTTTCAGGTAGTTGTAGAGAGCAGTAAGGTCTCCCCTCAGCCTCCTTTTCTCCAGGCTGAACAACCCCAGCTCCCTCAGCCTCTCCTCATAAGACTTGTGCTCCAGACCCCTCACCAGCTTCGTTGACCTTCTCTGGACCCGCTCCAGCACCTGAATGTCTTTTTGTGGTATGGGGCCAGTATCTTTAAGAATGGTATATAATTTAGTGAAAATATTATCTGACCTAGAATATGAGTTACATGTCACTCCTCACTGGTGAAAACAGTATGTATGTAAACCAGTGAGTTACCCACTTAAAAGATCACAAAAGATTATTCAAGAGCATATAATAAGAGTTAGCATTCCAGTGAGGAGATTCAGTGTAACTGAGAAATACAAACTACAGTCCTGTCAAAATTAGGGTCAAACTGATTTTTGTACAAGAGCCAAACACACAAAAATAGACTGTCTTCTTACATCCCTATTCAGGAAGTAACTTGAGCATATGCCCAAAGCATGCATATGATTATTTACTTTCCTGTCAGGCCATGGAAATATGCAGAAATCTGTGGTTTAAAAATATTTATATGATAAGGACATTGAATAAAAAAAAAAAAAAAGAATTTGTAATAACCTCCATATATTTATAGTCTCTGCCTGGCACACAGAAACCATTATAAAGAAACACAATATAGGCATCTTAAAGCACAGCTGAACCAATAGGGAAGAACAGTCTAGTTCAAAAGAGTATATTACCCAAGAATGTTAGTAATATTCTGGAACTCTTTATGGTATGCAAATGAATCTAAAAATACAGAACATTTTCCAATTTATTTACTTTTATCCTATAGATGTATTATATACATATTAAATATATATTTTATGTCTTCTAAGAGAGAATAATCTTTGAGCAGAGCTCTATGAAAAACTCAGTTTCGATAAAATCTCCAGAACACTTCAGTAAGTGTTTCAGTCTCTTGAAATTAACTGAAGGACAGCACAAGTAACATTTTTATATAAAGGCATTACCTTATTTCCTCTGAAGATCTTCCCATATCTGGCAATAACAATCTTTCCAGTACAGTTAATTCCCATTTCACGTTCCAGCTTAAAGAAGTCCTCAGTGCGGCCATAATTCACATACACTAACTCACCCTGGTAGAAAGAGGTAGAATTTGAAACAAGAATGTCAATGATCATGTCAAAAGGAGGATGAGATCTAGTAAGAGAATAAGCTGGGAACAATATGCTCTGGGACTGGCTCTGGTACAAATTCTTTCATCATGAGACAATTAGGAAGGCAAGTGACTTCTGATGAATTTAGACTCCTACCATCCAAAGCTGACAGAGTTTGTCCTCAATGGAGAGTTAAGGTAGGACTTCTGAATCAGAAAAACTTAAGAGTAAATGCTCAGAGCTCATTTACTTGTCTTTGTAGTCTGTTTAAGCTGTAGTCAGTCTTGGACAGCTGGAAGTATTTTGGACCCAGACACCCAGTAAATATTTTATGCAGTAAACTAAATGATGCCAACGTCCTATGAAATTCTCAGGACTCGATTATTCTTCAATACAGCAGAAGCTACACAACTGTCAAAATAAATACACATTTCACATGAATAAAGCATTCTTCATTATTGTGTTTCAACCATGTTATTCACTACTTGATGTGTGATTCCTCTTCCTTAATGTCAGCTACCTAAAAGCTGCGTGCCTTGTCTAGAAAGGTCCTGTAGTGCACTCCATAGCCAATGAAGAGCTAGGAAGTTCTCTGTGAACTTACCCTTTCCAGAAGAATTCACCCCTAACTTGTTTTAAACACCTATTTTAGGAAGGAATATATTGCCCTCTCATTGATTACACACCAAAGACTGTTTTAGAGTTAATGCCCATAAAAAGCCTCAAAGACTGGTTAAGGAAAAATCCCTACAATTTCAGACAACTAATATGAGGAGACATGAAACTCTTCCTTAGTGCATTTTTTCATATTACCAGACACCTCCAGAGAGATCTTCAATTTAATTTCAAAAAGGTATGTTATCTTAAATCTCTCATACTGATAAAAACTGCTGACTAGACATTCAGGTAGTCTCAAATAATAGCATTCATATGTTATCATATATATGTCTCATACAGCAGATTTGGTCCTCTATGTTCTGAGAATAATTCATAAACACAAGGATTATTCTTGGGAAGGCTTTTCTGAATTTATGGAATAGTCCTCCCTCCCAGTAAAATCAAGTGCAACTCTCCTGAAGCCAAGACAGTTCTTCCAGTCTATTTAGATTAAGCAAAAGGGAAATTTGGTCCTCCATTTTAATATAATTTTTTACACTGAAAGGGTTATTAAGCATTGGAATGGGCTGCCGAGGAAAGTGGCTGAGGCACCATCCCTGGCAGTATTTAAAAGATGGGTTGATATAGAGCTTAGTGATATGGTTTAGTGATGTTTTTTTATCAGAGTTAGGTTGATGGTTGGACTAGATGATCTTAAAGGTCCCTTCCAACCTAGACAATTCTTTGATTCTATGATTCTAGAGTCTTTTTTCAGATTTCTTTAGATTCTTGTGTAGAATATCTATATTTGTAGGCTATTATATTTCTTCTGACAGAATCACAGAATGATACGGGGTTGGAAGAGACCTCTGGAGATCATCTAGTCCAACCCCCCTGCCAAAAAAGGTCCACCTACAGCAGGTTGCACAGGAACGTGTCCAGGCAGGTTTTGAACGTCTCCAGAGAAGGAGACTCCACCACCTCCCTGGGCAACGCATTCCAGTGCTCTGCTACCCTCAAAGTAAAGAAGTTCCTCCTCATGTTTAGATGGAACTTCCTATGTTCAAGTTTGTGCCCATTTCCTCTTGTCCTGACATATACAAAAATATTGACTTCATTAGTTTGGCTTACATAATTGCAGAGCTGTAATTATAGCAATTACTAGCAACCTGCTGGGTTCTCACATTCAGTGCCCTTGTTCTATAACAAAGTGCAAACCAAGTTAACATGAGAGTAACATTTTATGGTGAAAACCTGTCCACACTACAGGGTTTTTTATAATAATGTCTTTGATTAAGTAGATTCTATCACATAAAGAAAAGAACAGCTCTGATCTTTAGAAGAAGCTCTCATAACTATGATATAAAGTATATAATCTGTATTCGTAGCATTTTTCCTGGTGTTGCAGAATAATTCATATTTATTCAATCTCTAGATATCTGAAATTACATTAAGAAGTACTTATTTGAAGATTCTGGCAATATTTGATATATTGCATAGTAAATTGGGCTTTCTTAATTAATTTTTTTTAGCATCTCGGAAAATTCTTCATCTTTGAACTTCATTAACAGGACTAAGAACTATAATGATGCAGTAAATTTCTTATCAGAGAATTGTGACCGTTTTGTATCATAATTTACTAGTGATGTGATGAAATCCCTCATGTTTGTAGAACTATTGCAAAATAAAAGCTTTGAGAATGTAGTGTGGAGTCATAAAATTTCTTGTCTGGCCTCTTTTAGCATAGTTAGAGACCTCAAGCACACCTCTTACTTATGACCACCGTTAACTAGATGGGAGTACTTTTGCAGTCACTTAAAAAGGAAGGGAAGAACAGAATTTTATCATTATTTATGATATTAATGTTCCAAACTACTACTACTCCTGTCTGACAGAATATGACTTCACTACTTTGTCTGCTTTCTGCTAAATATTTCTGTTAAAAGAAGTTTCTGCTCAAAGCTTTTTTCATCTGACTGTTTATTGGTATTTAGTTAAAACACACCACACAGAAGAAACATATGTTTTCTGATAATCTGTGTAACAGACCAGAATATATTCCATCTTCCATCTACTGAGAACCCGAAATGAGCAGGAACTACTTCTAAATCTCTGCAGGATCTCACTCTAGCAGGCAAGTAGCTCCAATCCCACTCTGACAGTATTTAACCTTCAAAACACAGTCACTGCCACTTATTCTTAAAAAGTAGCTGCAGGAAAAAGTAACAGTGCTAGCAGAGCTGAACTGTATTTCTGCATCTCCCTGATTAGAGCACTCACCTGGAATATGTAAGAGCTGCGTTCTGGGTCTCTCAAGAACTTTGATCCATTTCCACCACTTTCTGGGAAGCTGCCTACTCATAAGACTACAGTTAGCCTGTGATGCAGGTACTGTACAGCCTTCTCCCTTGAACTTGGAGCTTTATGCAGGAATTGTTCACCAAATTAATGAGCAGAAAGAGAAACTGTACTTGGCGAGTTCCAAATATCTCTCTCCACAGCTTAGTTCTGGTTTTTCATAAAAGGGTTTTTAACATAAAATACATAAAAAGGCCTGGGACAACTCAGAAGGGCCCTGAACCTGCTGAGTATTCCCACTGCTGAGCTATATAAATGCTCCCTGTTTGCAGTATGGGTGCAGGCAACTTCTCACTGGAGAATGCTATTGCCAACAGCACTAGCTAGGAACCTGGAGCTTTTATCAAAGCAGCATGAAATAAGGTGAATATAAGCATCATATTTTGAAAAGGCAATCTGTCTTTTATTTATTTATTTTCAGAAAGAATGTTCTTATATTTAATTAAAATAAAATCATCTTCTGAAGAGGAAGCTGCAGCTTTTAAAATTTGTTTTTATTATTTCTCATATCCCATCACTTACTGTAGCTCTCCAGAAAACAAATAAAGCGGTGAAGTTATTCTGTCTTTCTTTGGGGATATTATGTTACAATACAGAGTCAGAATCCATGAATTTTACCTTCCATTATGTTCTAAAATTCCCATGCAATTCTTGAAATACTCAAAGCTGTCATATGCTAGGGTACACGCTCTCTGCCTGGTTCTCCAGCTTCCTTCAAATATCTGAGGCAAATACAGGATACCTTTCATTTTCTGAACTTGCACAGCTCATTAACAAACTTCAGGAAGTACATGATTCTAGTAATGGGCTGCATGAATAAAAGCATTGTTAGCAGGTTTCAAGGTCAGACCCAACTTTAAAGCAGAGACAGGACCAGATGACCTCCAGAGGGCCCTGCCAACCTATGTTATTCTACGTATAGAATGTATAGACAGGAAAGATACTGAGAACAACAAAAAAATTTTCTAATCTTACAAAATATTAATTGAAACCACTAGCAATCACAGGATAGAAAACTCCTGTTACACAGGCCAGCTTTATAAAAGAAAGCCTGTCAGCTGGTGTAAGATAGAAAGGATTAGTGTTAAGCTCAGATCACAGCAACACTTTTACCGCCAGCTAGAAATGCTGGCAAAAGCCATTTTCAAGCACACAGTACACTGTGCAGTTATACCTGTCAGTGTGAGCCTTGGGCAATGAAAATTAGATTGTTCATTTGGCTACAGAAATGTAAGTCTTATTTGTTAGTCAAGGTGGGAAACAATGGTGCGTAGTCACAGAAATATCTGGAGAAGCTTATAGCAGCTGACAATATTAAAGATGCTTCACCATATTTTTTAAGAAAAAGGTAAAAATAAAATCCAGTTCTGACTCAAACAAGAGAAAAAAATAATAGATGTATGACTGCTCAATTTGAACATTGCTCCATTGCAATTTGAACATTGCTTCATTGCAAAACTCCCAAGAATATCAGAGCTAGGACATCTTTCCTACTGGTGGAATGTCAGGTTTTGAACTAAAGCCTAAGACCTAGGAATTTCACATTATCCTGTATCTCTCTATGCTATCCTGTGCTATACTTACTACACTACACTATCATATTCCATCTTTTCTATTTCTGTGTCTATATGTATTTCTCCTTCTGTTCTATTTCTGTTTCCATTTCGACTTCTATTTTTTTTACTATTCTGCTATGTTACCTCAGGCATTCCTTTGGCTGAAAATGCACTGTAGGGTGGCACCACATTTCTAACAGCCTCATATCCTGGAGGAGGAGGTTCAGATAACGATGTGTTGAAAATCTAGTGGAAAAGAAAAAAGGAAAAAAAGTAAACCAGGCAATCTGGAAACAAAGTACTGTCTATTCGGGCACATTTCACATGCATTTGCAGTTGAAAGGACTCTAGTTTGGAAGTCTAAGTGAGGAATGTCCACAAGCATCAAGCATCCTTTTCAGTATGCAGGTTCAATGTGTGATCTTGCAAATCCCATCTCCACTCTTCACACAGAACACTGCTTAAATGAATACAAGGTCCCTTAAGTTGGTCTCAGTGCAGCAGAAAAGAGCAGGTCAGATCATAATGCTAAAAAGCGCTTGCAGTCAGCTCATCCCTGGAGCTTCTCCGAGCACTAGATCTTCTCTGTAATGAACTGATGTTATTTGTGATAGTACACCTCGAGGCCTAAACTCTAACCTTCAAGAAACTGAATTTACCACAATTATCAATACCGTATAATGAATCAATGCAAATAATGATGATGATCACAGTAAAGACCATCTTTCTAAATAACAGAACAATTTTAAAACAATTTAATTATATAAAGTAATTATCTTACATAATTCTCCTTTAACCCATACATGTCAGTATGCTGTAAGAATCTGGGTAATTATTAGTATTGCTAGTACCTAAAGAAACAAAGATTCAAAATACAGAAGCAAATTGAAGCCCCTCATTTCCATAGCTTTGGATCGCAACCAAACCATTAACAGAGCAGAGGACAGCTTTCCTTCCCAGGTTTCTCAGGTGTATGGAGGTGATTTTGTTCCCTAGTTGCAAAAACTGGTGTTTTCTGTACCTCATTTCCATGCTCATCAATTATTGCGATGTAGTTGGGCTTGGTGTCATCAGGGTAAGAGAGCAAGACATCATAATGAACCAACTGAACAGAATCCAAACCAAACTCCTTCCATTCAGCTTGGACTTGCTGTGCCAGATGCAGATTCTCCTTTGTTCCTGCTAGGTGAGGAAGCTGTGTAAAATTGCTAAAGAAAAAGAAACAATGAGTCAGGATCAGGCATTGCAGCTCATAATCAGAACTCCTCTTAGCCTGGCTGGAAATATACCCCCTAAAGATGATCAGATGTTCTCAGGCTAAATAAGGACCTAGACTCCGCTGTATCTGTGCTTTTGCCCATCTTACATGTAAATTGAGGTAACGGGTTTCAGCCTGACTTGAAACCACAGGTGTTTGCATCTTCCTTACAGTGTGGCTTAGCAAGAAAGGCATGATGACATCAGCTGTGGGGTCTTGTCCTTGCTTTGCTCCTTGTCTTCTGGGTGACCTATCCCAATCACTCCTATGCATAATGAGAATGACCGTACTTGCAAAGTGATAAAAGAATTGAGTACAACTATCTTTGTGTTTAGAAATGTGCATAATTGGTCTGATTGCTACTTTTAATTAATGGGATATTCTCTTCGGGTCCCAATATTTTAATTAATTTTGGCACAAATACTGATTTTTCTAAAAGTTCACTCTGAATGTGTCTTGTTGGGAAACGAAAGAGACTGAGTTCACAGTGGCGTACAAACAAGGAACACAAAAACTCGACAGCTTGTGACTTAAGAGAAAAAAAAAACATCTAGTGTGAATAACAGTGAAAGATACCATAAATAGTGAGCAACCCATTGTCTGAAAAGAAAATGGACCAGACCATTGAGAAAGCCCAGTGGTAAAGTGAGATGAAGAAATTCCCAGTTGAATGAGATTGTTATCATGATGTCCTCATCCTGTCAGATGACCATGCCATCAACATGCCACAGAAGCATGTGTCACATCAGCTGATGTTAATGAAGGAAATTTGATCTTCAACAAGGAAGGGGCTAAGAGTCCCTGCTACAGGGACTACCCTTTTCTGGATAACACACTGAACCAAGAGCACAGTTATGTATTATTATTAGAGCCAGTGGCCATTTTTTGTGAGTTAGGAATTAAGTCTTATGTTTTCATTAAAAATTGACTTATGCAATAATATTTTCCTGTATTATATTCTCTTTTAACGGAATATTGTGTCTTTGTTCATTTCAGCTTCTAATCTGTTGATTGCCTGTACTGGCAGTTCTGAGCAGTGACTAAGTACCTGCCATATTTCACCAGAGAACTGGCCGCAGGACAGTTAACGAAGTACAATGTTTCCTGTTGGCACAGAGACAGGGAATTAAGAAAGCAGAAAGGAGTCCTTTTACAGGGCTGTTTAACAACAGCTGACTTTTTAGGAGCCAAAACACAGGTTAAGACCGTAAAAAATCCCAAGTCTTCAGTTTTCAATGTTTATATAGTCCAGGACATGGCTGTTATGCAGTAAAGAGAACGTACTTTCCAGCTAATTTATTTGCAATAGTTTGTGGCAAGTGCAGTTAAATGAGTGGGACTGCCACAATCCCATAAAGCAAAAATGGCTATTTAGTCATGTAGTTTTGTAGCAGGATATAACTTCATGCTATTTAATCAGGTTGGGAATTTAAAGCAAACCTGAATTTGTTGATTATGCCTAAAATAACTGATAGTCTAACGCTTTCTTTACACAAAAAGTAATTTTCTATCAATAAACCATGACTTCTGGTCTATTACTGCCTGGAATAACAAATAACTGTCAGCTCTTAACAAATACTACACTCTTGCAAGAGAGAAACAATCTGTTTACAAGATCCCCAAAATAAACAAATAATAGTTCATTGGCTTCCTTGTAGTTAAAGCTTCTAAGTTACAGAAATTAAGAAATCAATTAGAGTAATTAAACTGTAATAGATAAAAAAAAAATCTATACTGTCACCTTCCACTGTTTGAATTTTCAGAAACAAATGTTAGCAGCTTTGCTTTTAGGATTTAATAAAAGACATAAGAGTAAATTTAAAATCAACTAATTTGAGTACTAAAGGATAGATGAGATAAAAAAATTATTGGTAAAAACCCATGGTCTTAAAAAAGACTCTAAATCTTTAAGACTATTAGATTTATTATGAGCTGTGTAATGTACCATCAGCTGACTAGCTGGTATCTACTATGCCTGTTCTAGCTATTCACTGTGCAGAGAGAAAAAGCCTGGAAACATATCTTTCTGCAGAAAGTGAGTACAAGGTCAGAATGGTGACAGATTAACACATAAATCTGGACACAACATGACAAAGTGTGAAGAGAGAGTAGCAGTAAAGTATTAAGGCGTAAGCTGTAGGAAAAACCAAAGGCTTGAACACTGGTGTGATTTTCTTCTCTTTTACATTGCTGTACTCTGCTATTTTCCATTTAATCTCTCGTGATTTAAATTAATTCATACAGCCTAATTTGAGGTGAATGTTTTTTCCATAAAAATCAATGTAAGATAAACATTGTTGTAGACAGAAAAAGGACACACAAGAGAAAGGCTGAACTTCCACATTGTACAAGTGCTCACCAAGGGCTGAGCAAGAGCTTGGCCAATTTTTAATTGCATTAACTACTGAGATGTCAATCAAAACTACTGTTTTCTCAATCACAGCTCACTGGGACTTTTTATCTCACTTGAGATAAAAAAGCTCACTTGAGATAAAATCTATGGCAGAGAACCTGCACACCCTCCTCTGTCCGGTGACATCCTTGCGCTGGTTCCTGCTTGGATTTTATTTTCTTTTTTTTATTCTAGACATTGCTTACTAAAGAAACTGCTTGATGTTTTCAGCTTTCATTTCACCCATAAATGCTGCCTTCATCACCTCACGAGGACTCACAGATGTCTTCTTTTCTGTGGGTTTCGCAAACCAGCCTGCACAACACACCAAAATACAACAATAAGAACACCAGAGCAATATTCCCATGACACACACCTTTTCTCTTTGGCATCACTACAAGATTCTCTCCGTGTGTGCAACTGTGTTTATCTCAGTGCAGACAAGCAGCCACAAACTAATAAATGCAGGCTGCATGGTGATGGCAGTGGCAGACCCCCCCCAGCATTAAGAGAACTTATTTACCAAGGTAGATATTGAGGGGAATAAAATACCACGTTTATTCATCACAGTTATTTTAATGTTCATGCCCAGGAGACTTATCTGCCTTTAGCACCAGCACATCACGCTGTCAGTCCTACCAGTCAGCTCAGTATTAAGGCAGAGCTTTACAAAACAGCACAGCAACACAGCCTTTGTATGGAACAGATGCCTTGTAACTCCTTTCTCACTCTCTGGTCTGTCTGGCTCTTATTCTGGAATTCTTCCCTCACCGTGCAGGCATTACCACAGTAAGTGATGAGAGGAACACCTGGCTAGAAAGAAAGCGTTTCTGACATCTGTTTTGTTGGTTGTTTTTTTTAATTATTATTTTTAAGTCAGAGATTGGACATGTTGGGGGCAAATGCAGCAGCAGGTACATGGGCAGTGCAAATCAGAGAACTGGCGGGGAGCAGAGAGGGGTGACAGGCTGGCACCGGACCCGCCAGGCACTGGTCCCTGGCACAGGGAAAGGCTCTTTCCACATGAGAGAGCGATTCAGCCAGGGCTTCCCGATGGCACGAACCCCAAGTACACACCAAAAGGCATTTCAAAATAAAACTGCCTCCTTTTTTTACCTTCCTCCCTCCCTTCAACCGACCCTGACCCATCTGCGAACCAGAGAGGAGGGGAAATCTCTTGTGGCATCGACCCACAGGCTGCCTGCTTGGTCCCAGGTAGGATATTAAATTAAAGACTATTTCATCCCTCCTGTCAGCGCTCCTCCAGCCCCGTGTTTATCCTCCCGCCTTTCCGCTTTGGGCCGGTGCGGTCTCAAGGCAGCGGGGTCCGTCCCCTCCGCACAAAACCAGCGCCTCTTCTGGGCATAACTACTTCATTTAGAAGGAAATCGAAAAACCAGCCAAAAAGACTCCACCGCAGACCCCTTCTCCTGCGGAGAAGCCAGGAATCCCAGGAGGGGTCGGTGCCTGGCCCGGCCCGGCCTGAGGGGGTGGGAGGTGCCGGCGGGGCCGAGCACGGACGCACCTCAGGCAACCCCGGCACAAAGCTCCGGGAGCCCGCCCGCTCCTTACCCCCCACCCGGCCTTTCCTCGGCCCGGCTCCGAGCCACCTCCCCCGGCTGGCAGGGCCGAGGGTGGGCGGGTC
>JAHREE010000096.1:3156870-3228725 GCA_033628505.1 Tringa tobata
ACGCCGGACGTTGGTCGCGGCCCCGTCCGCGGCTCCCGCCTCAGCCCGGCGCCGCCCGGGGAGCACCGCCCCGGGATAAGGTCCTCTCGCCACCGCTGGTGATGTCGGAGCCCGCCCGGGTGCCCCTCTCTGGCTGAGCTCTGTCAGTCGGTCCCGGCGTACCCACCTTCCCGCTGCCTTCCCCCTCCCTCTCTCCCTGCTTGCCCTAGACTCCCTGCCACCCCATATTTCTTTTAAATTGCTACGGAGTGCGGTGAGGAGGTGAAGTGATGGTTTCCAGCAGGTCAGCCCCCAACCTGTACTGGTGCATGGGGTTATTCCTTCCCAGCACCTTACACTTGCCCTTGTTGAATTTCATCAGGAGATGAAATTCCTTTTCCACCCCTTTTCCACCTCTTGAAATCCCCACTGAATGGTTTTGGAAAAAACTCTCCATTCAGTTGGGTCATTGCATTTGGGATGAGGCTATGCCTTTAGGTCCATGAACAGAAGGAAACTTTGCACGCAGAGGTGACCTCCTGGAGTCTCCATGGATTTTCATCCTCAGAACCCCAGCTAAGGTGCCAGCTAGGGAGACAGCTGATGTTTAGGACATAAAGTCTGTAGTTATGTTGTGTCCATGTCCACATATAGTGTGTGCAGCCTGTTCTCAACAGCAAGTGCATGCACTCTACAGGACTGCTCCTATTGCACTACACTTGCTGATACAGACAAAACCTAAGTCTAGGTTGAATTCCAGACTTCGACTGACCTCATCCTCAGAGCCCATTGCACTAGGAAATCTTAGTGCAAGACCAGTAGATGGGCTCTGTGGAAAGCAGGAGTGTTGGTTGCAAAGAGCGATACACCAATGACACAGCAGTAGCATGCTTCAAAATTTTATAAAATACAAAAACCTCCAAATGACCGGATAGATACTAAAAAAAACCCCCAGTATTTGTGATATTAATCTTGTCTACTGCTTCACGGTATCCTATGCTGTCTGGCCCCATTGTGCAAAAGCCCTGCTTTTAATGATACTCTCGGCAGGGTAATCTGCCACATTGTCAAGTCAAACCCAGATGCCTGCCGAGTTGCCCTCAGCATGCTGGCTGTTGTAGATACCATTCTGGAATGGCCAGCTTTCCCCTATAATATACAGGGAACCTAAGTTTGGAATTGAGCACGGTGAAAGGTTATACCCCAACCCAGCCTTCTGCTTTCCTTACCAATTCTGTACCTAGAGGGGCATAATGTGCCCATGTTTGTTACTCCACCACTGCTTATTGATGGAAGCTGAAGTCCATGCGATGCTTAAGTTAAGTGGGCTGAAGAATGGAACATGTCTTCTGGCATTTCTAAAAAGATTAATATGGCTGGGACACCTTTGGACATAGGAACTTGGAAGAACTCCTGGATCAGCTAATTTCTGTTTGAAGCACTTGGAAATTGAAGCACCATGGGACTCAGTGCTGAGTAAAAGCATATCTTATCTCTTGATTAATATTCCAGAGGGATTTAATAAATCCCAGTGGCTTATGGCCACACTTATTCAAGTAAAATACGACAGAAAGGAACAGTGAGGAAACTGAGATGGGAATATTGTCAAAAGTTTGATGCTGTTCAGTACTCTGAAACTAATTGACCTGCCCACACCACTTAGAAGCTCAGATTTACTGCTTTGAGACATTTTATAAATAGTCTTCCAGTGTGCCTGCAGCTTGGACAGGACATTATGACCCTTAAATACAAAATAGCAGCAGATAAAGGGCATAGGAAAGCTTTATTCAAGAACAAATTACAACGATGATAAATGCATAAAATGTTATACATGTTCCTATACAGAATCGTATAGGTAGGTCATTTTGCAGGCAAAGCCATTTCACTAAACCAAAAACGTTCAATAAAACAAAAGTATGAAAAGTTAATGCTTCTTCTCTTGCTATGCTTTAGTGGAAAATCTACTAATCACAGTATTTGATGCTATTTTTCTTATCTCTTAGATGTGAGGAATGCATGAAAAAAATATTTTTCCAATTCATCCACCTGAAGAAACAAACTCACTGTTTTTTGAGATGCAATTCTTAGGCAATGTTTTGGTTAGGATTACCCTTTTGTATACAATTTATCAAGACACAGTTATCTTTAGTCCCGTTGAAGCCAATTTAATATGACTATTTTTGGTAGGATCTGTACTTGCAAGGTGTTGAGGAACCTTGCATGTTCCTCATGTATGTTAAGGTGCTGTTCCAACACAGATACAATAAGACCAACTTCTGTGGTAGCTTCATAGAATTATAGAATTGTCTAGGTTGGAAGGGACCTTTCAGATCATCTAGTCCAACCATCAACCTAACACTGTCAAAACCATCACTAAACCACATCTCTAAGCACTACATCTACCCGTCCTTTAAATACCGCCAGGGGTGGTGACTCCATCACTTCCCTGGGCAGCCCATTCCAATGCTTAATAACCCTTTCAGTGTAAAAATTTTTCCTAATATCCATTCTAAACCTCCCCTGGCACAACTTGAGGCCATTTGCTCTTGTTACCTGGGAGAAGAGACTGACCCCCACCTCTGCTACAACCTCCTTTCAGGTAGTTGTAGAGAGCAATAAGGTTTCCCCTCAGCCTCCTTGTCTCCAGGTTGAACAACCCCAGCTCCCTCAGCTGCTCCTTGTAAGACTTGTTCTCCAGACACCTCACCAGCTTCGTTGCCCTTCTCTGGACACAATCCAGCATCTTAATGTCTTTCTTGTAGTGAGGGGCCCAAAACTGGATATAGTACTTTAGGGGTGGCCTCACCAGGGGTGAGTACAGGGGGACAGTTGCATCCTGAGTCCTACTCACCACACTGTTCCTGATACAGGCCAGGATGCTGTTTGCCTTCTTGGCCAGCTGGGCACACTGCTGGCTCGTATTCAGCTGGCAGTGAACCAATACCCACAGGTCCTTTCCTGCTGGGCAGCTTTCCTGCAGAATTAATACCTTATTCTTTGCTAGTCTGTTAGCATGTGACAATGTTGTCACCTTAATTTGCTGCAAATAAGGCTTACAAATATTTCAGGGGGGAGGGGCGGGGAAGGCGGTTCCTGATGTACCTGCTAAATGCATGCTGTGAGTTTATTCAGGTTTGGGATTCGGGGAAGGGTGGGGAAAAGTCTCAGTGGCAGGTCTTGCAGTGGCGTCTCATTCCTCTGAGACACAGAGTTAGCTTGATAAGTAATTGGGACAGGACCTTCCAAACTCTTTTGGTTAGAGGATAAAGCAAAGGTGAAACCAGTTATATCACTTACAACCCACTGGAGAAACAGCCAGTTTAGTGTGTAGATAACACTTCTGTAGTGTCTGAGGACAGCTTTTCTAGCTTGTCAAACAAAGGTGTGTTTGCTTATAGATGCCAGTCTTGGTTACAGTTTTAACTGTGAAGGAGTGTGTGCTCAAATGCAGGGAGTTCTGCTGTGGAACCAGTGATAGGCTGGCTGAGAGCTTATGTGCCAAAGTTTGAGGGGCAGCCAGCAAGGGGACATCATGTGGTTCATCTGCTACTGACTGCTCTCTCAAGGCAAGAAAATGGATGAAGTCTTCTTTAAACAACTAGAAGAAGTCTCATGGTTACAGGTCCTTCAACATGGGAGTGGGTAAGCACTAGAACAGGCTGCCAAAAGATGTGGCGTATAAATTCTTGGAGCTTTTCAAAAAACCTGAACAAAGCCCTGTGCAACGTGATCTAACTTGGAGGTTAGCTCTGTTTTGGGCAGGAGTTGATCTGAATTGACCTCCCTGGGTACCTTCTAACATTTTTCCATGATTCTGTGATTTTAATGGAGAGTTGCTTCTGGATTAATATGCAGTCTGCTTTGTAAATGTTAAAGTCTGTGTTTCTCTGTTAGAAATTTGCGATACAGATAGCGAAATGAAAAGAGTTGCCTAGCTCCCAAGGGTTATGTAAGATTAAATCATTTATTTTGAAAAAAAGTAAAGAAATTCATGAGTTTCAAGACTATTATGCTATAGAACCAGTCACTAATTAAATTTGAAGTGTTTCTGATAGAAGTTATTGTTACATGCTTCATGAGTGAATTAAATTAGATGTATTGTTGTAAAGTGTCAATAGAAGAGCAGGAAATGAAACCTAGAAGACTTTTCACCTAAAAAACTTTTCTTACATTTTATTTTAGCTTCATATTTTCAAATTCATGCAAATAATAAATAGGTTTATAACTTGTGTTTTCCTTTCCCTTACTATGTACTCGTCTTGCGTATTTCAATAGAAATTACACAAGCCTAGAAATCATGCTGCTTTTGATTTTCACATCACTGCAGTGATTCTGAAACACCACATTCTGCAAGGTGCCACATATGCTTATGTACCGGAAGCAAAAGTTGAGTTTTCTTAATATCTTTCTCTGTATGGGTCTCTGAATAAAGAAGTCAAAATGCTGCCTCTGCGCCTACATGAAGCACTGAGCAATGATAAAAGAAAATGTAAATAGCATGCTTCCATCTTCTGGGGCTTGCTAATGAAATGCTGGAATACTTTAGCTTCTACAGAAGTCATAGAGGTGACTATCCATCTATTTGCAGAAGGGAGTCTGGTTATTCAAACAGTACAGTATTTTGGGGTAGTGCATTGTAGAAGAAGGAAGGGGAAAGTACTGTGAATTAGTATAAAGGCCTCTAAGGATCTGTGCTACACATGGAAAGACCTGAGGTATTTCTGAATTGTAACAGAGATTGTCTCAGCCCCAGTGTTGCTGGGGGATCCAGGGGGATAAAGCTAAGTAAAAATGCCTGCACTGATTTAACAGCTTGCCATACTAAATGAGGGAAATTTTGCTGCTTACTCCTGCTGTTGGCTTCACAAGTCACTTCTCTCCCAATTGTGCTGTCCACTGGAAGGCTCATGAACTGATTCGTCAGGCTTCATCAGTGTGGCACAGTGTTTACTGCTCTCAACTTCAGGTTGCTGCTGGTTTATGGTGTTGAATTGGCCCGTGGAGCAGTCAGACAAGCTGCAGACGTGGCAAAAGGTGACCCAGGGAGTATCTGCCTGTTTTGTGCCAACAGAGTGTTAAATCAGGTCAAGCTGCCCTGTGTTAGTGTCACCATGAGAACATAAACGGCCTGTTATTACTGCAGGATTAACCCCATGAAGCTGAACTGCCTTGAATCTTTCCAGCCCTCGGATCGTCTTTGTGGCCCTCCTCTGGACTTGCTCCAGCAGATCCATGTCCTTCCTGTGTTGAGGACTCCAGAGCTGGATGCAGTACTGCAGGTGAGGTCTCACCAGAGTAGACTAGAAGGGTAGAATCACCTCCCTCAACCTGCTGGCCATGCTTCTTTTGATGCAGCCCAGGATGCAGTTGGTTTTCTGGACTGCCAGCGCACACTGCCAGCTCATGTTGAGCTTCTCACCCACCCACACCCCCCAAGTCCTTCTCCTCAGGGCTGCTCTCAATCCATTCTCTGCCCAACTTGTATTTGTGCCTGGGATTGCCATGACCCACGTGCAGGACCTTGCACTTGGCCTTGTTGAAATTCATGAGGTTGGCATGGGCTCGTCTCTCAAGCTTGCCAAGGTCCCTCTGGATGGCATCCCTTCTCTCCAGAGTGTCAACCACACAACACAGCTTGGTGTCGTTGGCAAACTTGCTGAGGGTGCACTCAGTCCCACTGTCTTTTGGCACTTTTGTCTGCTTCTATCAGTTTGTTCTTTAAGATCTTTGATTGCAGTTTGAAGAGATTTAGTATACATAGGCAGAAGCAGGGATCCATCTAAATTCTGTTGATGAGCAAGACATAGCAGCTTTAAATTTTAAAAACAAGTTAAAAATAGGCACCACTGTTATGGACATTTGTGTTTGTTGTGTGATTGCATCGTAATGCAAAATATGAAGGTTTTTTTTTTTTTAATAGTTTCCTGTTGTGAATTTCCTTTTCTCAGAAATGAGAGGCTAATAATTCTCTGTGGGATTTTTTGTGGTCAGATGTAAGAAATAAATATTTGCTCCAGAAGTTTACGATGTCTGTTTCAATTTTTTTCCTATTCAAGATAATTCTGTGGTTGGAGATTTCATACTCTTTTATTTCTTTTTATTTCTTTTATTATATGGAGGAATTAGAATACTTGGCCTTAGGTAGCACTATTTCTCCTGGGTATTTTGAAGCACTTTATTCAGGGTACTTCTTTTAATCCTCGTTGAGTCTGAAGTACAGAGTCTTTCTGACTAGTCTGAGGTCACTGTAGTAGACAGGAAGGTCTCTGATTTCTCAGTCCTGTGTCCTGACCACAAGATTACAATTACTTCCCTGAATCCAAAGCCTGTCGTATTACTTAAGTCCACGCTTGACTTTCAGATGATGAGCTGACTAGTTCTTGGTCTTTGCAACTGCTGTTACTGAAAGGCAAGTTGTTTTGACAAAGATGGTTATGCAGCGTGTGCATGTAGAAGAAAATGCTACCAGGGAAAGTTCCACTTACTGTGTCATAATTTCTGCTGTCAGTAACAAGTGGGGAGGTACCCCCCACCACCACTTGTCTGCATATTTCAAGCAATGTCTTTCCTTGAAAAATATCACAGAAGCTCAAATGAACTCTCCCCCAAACAGACACCTAAGTATTTCACTGATTTTCAGTACTGCATACAAATCTGTAGAGTTGACCTGAATCATGGCAGTCTTATTCTCTAGTCTCTTTAAAAAGAAACTGCACTGGTGTGAAATTGGAATGATACACAAGTAAATCAGACTCCTGAACTTTGTGTGATCACCATGCGAAGGACAAATTGAAGTACACTCAACCTCCTGATAAAAAAGCAATTGAGAGAGCAATAAAAGGATAAGCAGCAGTAGAAAAAAAAAAAATATGAGCAAAGGACAGAGTTCAGATTAAAGACAGAAGCTGAAGAAAGACAAGGCAAGAAATAAACAAAGCTTTAAAATAACTCTTGTGAAAGTCCTGCAGTGTAAGGGGAAAAATGCTTTCTCCTGCCCTGACCTCTAAAGAGAAGTCATCAGTTCTCTGAAACTTTATGTGAAAAGGAAGTGCTAACATCTGTTTCCCCATGTTCAGTTAGTGAATTTGATATTGGTTTAAGAATGAAATTCACTTCAAGAATTCAGTCACGTTGGCTGTCCTACCCAGGAGTGTAAGGAAAGCTCACTTCTGCTGAGACTTTTTATGTTGAAAATGTATCATTCTAGCAAAGCTTGAAACAAGCACTAAACTAAATTGATTGAAATGAGGGTCGGGCAGATTGCAGGGTGAATGAAATTGGATCTGTTGCGTCTACTTCTTCCCTCAGTCACTACGAGGTTAATTACTTCAGGTATAAATGCCTTTGCTTCTTCTTTATTAACAGATACCTTACCAACACCTCTGTGGTTCAATTAAAATTACATTTACCTCTCAACCTTCAAGTATGAGGTCAATGAAATTACTGACTCTGATGAGATCTGCCATGTCTACTTGTTTGTTTCTTTCTATGCGAATGGCAGGCACAAGAGGGCAGGTCCCATTCATGTCTGGGTCTGTTTTTGTTGCTGACTCTCATTATCACACAACAAAATATCTCCTCACACACACTTCAACTGCTATGTGAGAAGTGCAAAGCAAATACATTTGCTGCACCTCCATAATGGAAGTCTGAAGTGAAAGGCTGTATGGCAGTAGGTACATGTGGGATTCAGTTGAGTATGTCCTGCCTGAATCTCACTAGTGACACAGAATTCAGCTCTGTCAAAGGGTTTAGTGTTACAGCATTTAACTCTCACATTCTTGCCTTTCAGTGGCTGCTGATGGTCAGTGAAATGGATTTAGACTTTAGGTTTTGTTGCTAAAAGACTACTAAAACAAACCTGTTGATGAGAACTTACAGGATCTTTCATGGATGCTAGGAAGGAACTGCAAAGCTTGGCTGTATTCTGCATCCGAAACTGTAAATATGATCATCTGAATAAAATTGCATTTGTTTTCTGTGAACATATGTGACATTTCATATGCTATATTATTAATTAACCTACAGCCTCAGATGGGACTGGTGCTATGCATATATCGGGATACCTATCAAATGTGGAGTTGTAATTATAAATACCTGACTGAAGGTTTTATGTGAGTATTTTACCAAAAGGTGTAATCTTTTCTTCCTCACCTGAAGAGTTTAAATAAAGACAGTCTGACTTATTATAGCATTTCATTGAGTCCTTGGACAAATTGTGTTCTACATTCTAAACCCCCAGGGTGAATCCTGCAGGGGGAGTTTAAAAAAGAAATGTTGCCAATAGCAACTTGTTCTTCTGTTGGAATAAGCCAAAGTTATTTGAAAAGACAGCACAGAAATAGGGAAGCTGAGGAGAGTCAATGGAAAGTTTGTGTGTTGGTATTTTGAAAATATAAATGAACCAGCCTTAAATCGCATCAGTCTTTATTCTGATGGTCTTGGCCACCTCAGTATCGGATTCCTGGACATCACTGCCAATCAACACCATCTGTTACTGTCTAACAATATTGTCTAGATTCTACAGCATCCATGGTGTGTTGTTACAGGGGTGGTGGGGATGGCAGTGTCTCTAGGGTTGGTGTTCTTCTAGGCAAAGGGTGAGGGCCACATAAGAATCTCTTGCTCTTCTATATGCAACTACTTTAAGTCTATTTAGAGCTACTCTGCAGAGAATAAGTTACATGACGGACAGTGAAGGAGAACACAACAACTGAAGATTTCACAGAATCGCAGAATTGTAGGGGTTGGAAGGGACCTCTGGAGATCACCTAGTTCAACCCCCCTGCCAAAGCAGGTTCACCCAGAGCAGGCTGGACAGGAATGCATCCAGGTGGGTTTTGATTATCTCCAGAGAAGGAGACTCCACCACCTCTCTGGGCAGCCTGTTCCAGGGCTTTGGCACCCTCAAAGTAAAAAAGTTTTTCCTCATGCTCAGACCAATCTTCCTGTGTTCCAGCTTGTGTCTGTTCCCCTTATCTTGTCACCAGGCACCACTGAGAAGAGCGTAACCCCATCCTCTTAGATATTTATAAGCATCGATGCAATCCCCTCTCAGTCTTCTCTTCTGCAGGCCAAATGGACCCAGGACTTTCAGCCTTTCCTTGTTTCTGGAAGCAAAAATGTAAAAGAGAAGAATTAAATTTCTGAGAACTTGCATATGTAAGTAATGAATCTTGGAATATCTTATACATGTTTCTAACCCTGAAACAAAAGAAAATAACCATAATACACACGCGTTCTTTAAATATGCTGTTAAGAAAGCTTGATCGAGAGATGGAAAGAATTCCTTATTTTCCTGTACTATTTACATTTAGCCACCAGATGGCAACCACAGACTGCCCACCAATCTGAGCAGCTTCGACTCCTATTTACTTAACCTCAGTGACCGGAGACCGTTGTCCGATAGAGCTGCTTTGCTTTCAAGGAAGTCAGCAAAAAGAAAATACAACTGTAAAATTAACATCACAGATTTGGTTCTTCTAATTTCGACTTATACTTGATTTATATAAGTGCAGCTACAGCATTTACCATTTGACAAAGTGAGGAATCAGGCCCACTGAATTCATATGTGTGCAAAGATGTGCCTATGTAATGCATAGGCAATTACATGCCTGTGTAATTTAAATCTCTAGAGTAAATTAATTCTTTGAGAGTTACATTCTTCTCGCAGCTCTTTTTCTGGTCTGGTTAGGTAAGGTCAGGTCAGGTCCTCAGCTTATGGAATAGGACAATGATGCACATTCAATGGAGTTATATTGGCCTAAGCTAGTGAAAACAATAGTCCTAGTTTTAAAGCAGCTGGTGTCGTGCTGGCTACCAACTACACTGACACTCGTTAAATCTCATACATTCAATGTGAGAGATTCTGTTAAACTTTCTTCACCCCCATTCACTCTTTCCTTCCTTCTTATGCTTTCTTTCATCCCCCATGACCCTCACTGAGTGGGAAATAAAGCAGTACTATTGCTTACTTGGAGTATTCCCCCTACGGGTAGCCTGCTAGGACCATTGTTTCAGCCTAGCCTTCCACTTTTAACTAATGTTAAAAAAAATACTTCTGTTCTTCCACTCTGACATCATCAGTAGCATGAAAGTTGAAGTCTCATCTATGTTTCTTGAAAGCAGATGCCTAAATTCTTCAGTCAGAGAGATGATTGTCAGCATTTTGCAGAGGTGGAGTTCTGCTGGACTGGACCCTGTGCAAATTGTCATGGACCTTCTTAGACAAGGGCTTACAGTTCAAATAGTGTAGGGGATTTAACAACAAGATGAGTAGGGACACATCCGAGATCACAGAAGGAACATATAAAGACCCAGCATTTTAACGCTCTTGCTATTCCAATGGAGAATTTGGGTTGACAGCCTGGGAGGCTGCATAACAGAGTCGTGCACGAAACAAAATGAGGCCTAGTGACTAAATAACATTTGTTTCTTTCCAGAAGAAATCTCGATATTAGTGGAGTTTCTCTGTATTTCCTGGATGCAAAGAAGGGCAGAAAATGGCTCTCTAAATCTAGTTGGACTTTGGCCAGTATTGAGATTGCTGATCTAAAAGGATTGTGGGATTTTTATTTGGTCCTTTAAATACCCTTTTTCCTTAAAAGAAAAAAAAACACACCAAAAACAAAACCAAAAAAGGGGCCTTCAAAGGAAGTTTAAATCCAAAAGAAAACTTGCATGCGTGAGTGGATCACAAGAAAGGTTTCTAGAACTTGCCTAAAAATACTTCATAATGTGGGATGGTGCAGGTTATGGTGGGGGAGGTGTCTTTTCTCTATGGAAAAAAAAAGTCATAACTTTTTGCATTATTAGGGATTTAGGATGTGGTAGTGATTGGGGAATTTTGCACTTGTGTCGGCTGAGGAAGTGGCAAGCCAAGTAACTTTCTTCAGTCACCATGTCATGTGGATAAACAACGGGAAGGTTTCCTTCTTGCTGCTGAATGACTTTTCTATAGACAAATCTAATCACTCTCCACCATGACATCCTGGCCATCAGCAAGCTCCTGGCTCAGCAAGCTCTAGTGCCACTCTGAGGTTACTCCAGCTTGATGGAACTCAAGTCATGTATAAGCTTGAATGGAAAATTGTATTTGAGTACTGAGACATAGTGTGTCTTGAACAGGGTCCTGTTGGACTGAAAATCTGTAGCTGAAGTGCAGTGCCACAGGCTCATCTCTTGCTCCGTTTACCTGATGGAAAGGTGCAACATGGTGGCGGGTTGCAGCTCAGCTAGTTGTAGCCAACACATTAAATCAGACAGCAGGAAGGAAGCTGTGAAAATGTCCCTTGATGTACTTCAGAGGGAGCACCAAGTGAGAGCCCCTTGCAGGGATCTCTCATACTTATGGCCCCTCTCTTACATGTTGTCTGGAGGAGAGTACAAGAGTACACGTGGATTGAGAACTGGCTGAATGGCAGAGCTCAGAGGGTTGTGATCAGCGGGGCAGAGTCCAGTTGGGGGCCTGTAACTAGCAGTGGTCCCCAGGGGTCAGTACTGGATCCAGTTTTGTTCAACATATTCATCTATGACCTGGATGAGGGGACAGAATGTATCCCCAGCAAGTTTGCTGATGACAAAAAACTGGGAGGAGTGACTAACACACCAGAAGGCTGTGCTGCCATTCAGCAAGACCTGGACAGGCTGGAGAGTTGTGTGGTGAGGAAGCAAATGAAGTTCAACAAGAGCAAATGTAGGGTGCTGCACTTGGGGAGGGATAATCCCATGCACAAGTACAGGTTAGGGGCTGACCTGCAGCTCTGCAGAGTAGGACCTGGGAGTCCTGGTGAACAACAAATTGATCATGAGCCAGCAACGTGCCCTTCTGGCCAAGGTCTTCTGGGGTGCATTAAAAAGAGCGTGGCCAGCAGGTCGAGGAAGTTTATCCTCCCCCTCTACTTTGCCCTAACCACATCTGGAGTACTGTGTCCAGTTCTGGGCTCCCCAGTCCAAGAAAGATAAGGAACTACTGGACAGAGTCCAATGGAGGGCTACAAAGATGATCAAGAGACTGGAGCACCTCTCTCATGAGTAAAGGCTGAGAGATCTGGGTCTGTTTAGCCTGGAGAGAAGTCTGAGAGTGGGCCTCATCAATGCTTATAAATATCTAAAGGGTGGGTGTCAAGAGGATGGGGCCAAACTCTTTTCAGTGGTGTCCAGTGACAGGACAAGTGGACAACAGGCACGAACTGGAACGCATGGAATTCTGTTTGAACAGAAGGAAAAACTTCTTTCCTGTGAGGGTGTCAGAGCCCTGGAACAGGCTGCACAGAGAGGTTGTGGAATCTCCATCTCTGGAGATACTCAAAACCCTCCTGGACGTCATGCTGTGCAATCTGCTCTAGGTGATCCTGCTTTTGGAGGCTGCTTGGACTAGATGATCTCCAGAGGTCCCTTCCAACCCCTACCATTCTGTCATTCTGGCAGGCTGAAGCAGGGGGAAGTCTTTGTTCTGTAAGCAGCTATTTCAGTTTTCTCATCCTTGGTTTTGATCTGAGGACTGGTGTTCAAAAGGGACATGGCTTTGAAGTTGATTCTTAAGTATCTGCTTGTCTCAGTTCTACCTTAAACAGCAGCCTACACATTTGGAACACTGCATGGATGAGAAATCACAGGCCCACTTCTTTCCTTCCCACGGATTTCATTTGCTGGTAGCTTTTCTGAAAGGCTTTACCATTGACTGCTTCCTGACCTACTTTATTTCACATGTGTAGACCGGGAAGGATTTCAGCAGTTACTTTTCATTCTCTTCTGGATAGAAAAGCTGGCAATACTATTTTTATTTTCATCTTAGAAAAAAAGAATGTTATTCATGTCCTAAGGCAAGGTCATCATTTGCCTTCAGTTTAGGTAATGTGAAAGAACATGCCTATTAGAGCTTTTTCTTTGAATATTGACTGCCAGACCTTCACTAAAATAAAAAGATGCTTCATACTTATATCTTCAGGATGCTTTGAGTTCAACATGGATACCTTGAACTGTTGGTGCTTTTCTGTTTCTAGTCTTAAAGATCAGGTGGTCAGTCTTGAATAGCTAAGCTACTGTTCATTTCTGTTAAAGGTTTTGAATTTTCCTAATGTCTTTAAAAATAAAAAAATAATTAAAAAAAAGCAATTTCACACAACTGAGAGCATAAAACTGACCCTCACTGCTGTGAAACAATATCATGATTCATAATAAAAAAAATGTTTTTATTCAAGTTAGTATTGCACTAGAGCAGTGGTAAAACCTGACCTCCTAGAATATATATTGTAAAATTTATAGGTCTCTCATAGCTGCTATATTATAGACTTCTTCACTTTCAGCAGACAGATACATAGGAACGAAGGAACATGTTATATTGCTATTACTTAAAAGGGACACAGACTATAGAGCGCTGCAGGAACTGTAAATTACTTGCCAGAATTCTCTTTGCTGCAAAGCTAGAGTTATATTATTCTTTTAAAATGCATTTGCAGTGGTGCTGTCTAAGGAATATTTACATTATGAAAGATTCTTGAGGTTGCTAAGTGCTTTGTTTGGGATTGGGAGATATTTTTGTTATATTAGATTATTAAGTAGTCTTGCAAACTTCTTTATCTGGTATTTTTCAGGGCTGTTGGATTACTTCATCATTTTGTGAATGGAGTCATTAGAAAGGACAATGCTGTGGTGCTTAGCCAGCTACTCACTTTTAACAGGAGAAATGTTTGTAAAGCTTAGTTTGATTGTTGGTCCTTGCCTTGATCCTACTGCTTCAGGAACCCGGTTGTGCAAGGACTGTACTCTTGGACCTTTTTGATGTGTTCTGTGCTGCCTGGCAACAGAAGAGCTCAGTGGTTATTTTTACCAGATGTTATACATGAGGAAATTCCATCTTGCATATTTGTTTTTCTAGAATAGAAACATCTTGAACTTTTTATTATTATTACAGAAGATATCTGTTTATATTCCAGTGACCAGTGTTGGTGCTACTCCTGAGATCACATGAAAATGCCTCTGTCTTTACATCCCCATCAACTATATCCTTTACAATATATGCTCTTATATCTTTGCCTGCTTCTCATATGCCACACTGGAATGCACGTTCGGGGGGGAGAGAGTGTTATCTAACAACTGCAATAGAAACCTGTGTTAACACTTTCAAAACTGGCTAGTTATTGCAAGAATTCCATTTGAGAGAAAGCATAGGACCATATCGTTTTCTTGTTATAGTTCATTTGATTTTGCAGACAGGCATGAGAATCTACTTCTGGAAAATCAGTCTCTCTGAGTTGTGTGAAGGTTTGCATTTGAGATCCTGTCTTTACTCTGCCTCTGACTTGCTATGTCAACTGGAAAATGATCCCCTGAATTAATTTGGGGACTCACTCTTCTTCAGAATAAAACATACTCAATTTTATTCAATTTTCCATTTCATTCACATAAGTGTATAAGATAGTCCTCCAATTAAAATTGTGAAACAGGTCTTGGTTTTGCACTCATTTGTGCTCTTAAACTATGTAGAGGACAGTAGAGCAAAGGGAGAAAGTGACAAAGCTAGGAAAAAAAAAAAGACTTCTGCAATCATAGAGATGGCATAGCAATTGTACCTACAAAATTCTTATTGAATAACTGAATCATGCATTGGAACAAAGGAAGGAGGCTGAAAATTAGGCAGGCATGGCTGAAAGGGTCGGTTGAACAGCCTAGACCAATGACAGATTGACTAATCAGATTCACTGCCTTGAATTTCACCCCCAAATAATTTGGAGGGCAGTTATGTTAAAGGACTGCAGTGTTTTCTGTGTGTGATATCATAAAGAAAGCATTGCAGTGTTCCAGGGCAATGGTCTGGAGGATGTGGATGGTGCTGTGAGGTTATAAATGAGCATTGTAATCACATTAGGTCAAGGAATATTGTGCTGTTGCCTATACCTGTTTTCTAACTAATATGTGTGTTTGGTTTCTAACATACCCTAGGATACTATGCTGTATAGATTCCTCTGTGTATGACATGTAAGAGAAATGGGCAGAAGGGGAGGAGTCTCAAATCAGAATATTGCCCACCATGCTGTGACATGGCATCCTTTCCTGCTACTACAGTCTACCCTGTCCCACGTCCTCAACTGTCTCACTCAGGCAGCCAAGCTCCCTCTTCCTTTACCCTTTTTTTTTCTCTTTCTACACATCGTTCAACAATATACATCAACGTTACTTGGTTGTCTCTGTGGATTGTTGACAGGTACTCAGACATCAGCCTATTTTATAAATGAGATCCTATTCTATTTTAGGTCAGCAAATCTACCTAGGCTCAGGAATTGCTTTCCAGTTGCTCTGTGCTTCTGTAAAAGGCGCTGCCATAAAACCTCACAACAAGAGGATGAGAACTTGCTCTCTTCCTGACCAGAATTTGTGCCATAGTATTTATAAGAGCTTTGAATAGTCTTGATCATTTTTCAAATGATTCAGGAAAAAAAAAAAAACAAAACCAAACAATATTTGACTTTTAATTCTGTGTATATTCATGTGCTATCCTTGTCCCCATAGTGTTTGAACTGCTTTTAGTTAAAAATCAGACTAAAACCTGATATCTGTGTGGCTCCCTCTGTCTGTAAATTTTTTCTCCTTGGAGGAGTTTACAGTTGTGTAACCTATCCACAGGACCATTAAGGCAGCAGTAGTGTTCCTGGATTTAATCTTTCTTCACACACTGTCTTGGTAATGTCTAGTAGTGCTGTAGCATTGGTGCATTAAAACTTTTTTTAGTTTTTTTTTTTTTTTTTTTTTTTTTTACTAGCATTCTTGCCTGGATCTGGTCCTTTAAATGTAACAGGCAACTATGAAATGATAAACCTGTCCTCAAAACTGCTGCTTGGTATAGCTTCCATAGAAACTTTCTGTTGACCTTTGGAAGTGCATTCTGATGTCATGCTTTCACAATACTTTTCATGATAATTTCCAGAGCAGTGATATTCAGATAAAACCCCTTTGAAATGCAATATTTTCAAGTAAGAGTGTGAAGACAGATGATGCTTAGTCTAAATCACATACCATTTATTTGAGATGAGTCGGTTATACGGTTAGATATCTGGCTTCTTGCATCCTGTTTGAGTAGTGTTTACGGACTTGAGTCTTGCTTTTATTAAAGGCAGTGACAAATCTCAAACTGTAATGAAAGTGAAGATACACCTCTTTGGTTAGGGCTTATTTTAGGATAGTTGCCAAAGCCCACAGACAATATGAAAAAATCTTAAGATGGTGTGGTCTAATGCCGTAGTATAAATTCAGGTTTTAAATTTTGTTATATGCATCACATGCATACATTTTCTGGGGTGGTTTTTCAATAATAATGGTGAAACAGCTTGTTTCATTTAGAATGAAACTTCCCTTTGCACTGTTTGTAGTCTGCAAATTGCTGTTCTTGTGTTAGGATAAGAGCCAAAAAGTAAAACTAGTAAGGAACAAATGAGCAATTCATTTTTTAACAGCAATACTGCTTCAAATGTAGAATTGCATAATTGGAGTGAAATCAGTTTGCTTTTGAAAAACTAAGAAGCTGGGATTTTTTTGTGGGATTAGAGCTCTACATTAGGAAATTCACGTTTTCCTGTAAGTCATAGTCTGGGTGAGGTTATCCTGCCCTTTTCTAAGGTTGACTGGGATGCTTTTCTAAGTTAGATAAGAGTTTGATTAGATTTGATAGCTTTTTTGAAGAGCAGGACTAATGGCCTTTACTCTCCAGGATTAATGCGTGTGTCTCATGAGCAGTGTAAGTTTGAAGACCCTGTCACAAAGTCTCCATTATGATTAAAGCTGTCACTAACTGAAAGCCAGGTCAATCTCAAAAAGATTTTCAAATATAATGTATCGTGCTGCCAACATCCTTTTCTTGCAGGATATTTATACTTGTCATTACAGTAGCTGTCTGAAGTGAATAGCAGTAGTGATATCAGTCCCTTGTGAACTTTGCAAAGATGTGGTACTTGCCTCTTAAAAAAAGGGTAGCAAGAGTGGAAAGAAGTTCTTACTGGGCTGAGTTTGTTTTTTAATTAGTGTTTTTCCTTTTCTGGGCAGTGGGGCACACTGGCTGGTAAGAATTCAGGGACAGTGAAGTGCCAGTGTTACCATGTATAATGAAAAGAGCTTTTTTCCACCAAAATAAGTATGAAAAATATCAATCAACTTCCCTGAGAGAGCCAGACTCTGGATTTACCTGTTGTCTGTATTTTGCTTTCTTCTGTTATTTTCCATTTTTTGCCTCCAGTGTCACACTAAACAACTGCCTTTTTATGCCTCTTTTAAAGTATTTTCTGTTTGCTATTCAACACAATTTCTACAAAAAATTAAGTAGAAATTAAGGGCTGACTCAGTGCTTAAATCTTGGGCCATTTCAACCAGCATCTTTTTTCCGTAGCATTTTTCTCTTAGTAATCTAACTAACTGTATTATTTTTTGTTTACAATTTTTTAAGCCCTCCTTGGTGTCAGCTGGTTGGGTTATATTTCTGTAACCCTCAAGTGCCATCATCTGTCCTCATGCATCTCTAGCGGTCAGCTGCACACATTGACTCAGCAGTGCCAGGAGACAACAAATGATGATAATTTTCTTCATGAGAGACCAAGTATCTGAGATCTGTTTTCACTCACAGTTTTAAACAAGTGCAGTTCTTTCTGCAGCAATGTCTGTCACTGAAGGGCATGTCTAGGACTTTACTGCCAGCTTATTTAAAGTAAGCTGTATAATTCGAAGCAGGAATCCTGAGGCCTGGCCATCCCTTCCTGAGCTTAAAATGTGTGTAAGAGAAAGACTTCAAAAGAAGCAGACTCTGCTGCACATTTGACTGATGGCATCAGACACAGTGGGTACAAAAACAGTGCCAGTATGAAAGCAGTGAGCTTATAAAATCAAAGAGCGGTTTAGGGTTGGAAGAGACCTTAAAGATCATCTAGTTCCAACCTCAGCACTTATAGAAGTGCAGAGAGAAGAACTGATGAGGTATTTAGATAAACCCAAGAAAGAAATGCATATTGAACTTGAGTATGAATGCGTGATACACTGTGTGCTCTTTCTGTTACTGAAATGCCAAGGTCTTGGTCTGTCTGTTCTTGTGCGAAAGATAATCCATCATTGACACTGTCCTTTTTTCCTTTCAGTGTGGCAAAAGGAGCAGGCGTCATACCCTTAGTGCATGAATAGCTTGGTGAAACCATCCTCAATGACAAGCTGGTGGTGGGGTCAACACTGTCAGTGAGGGTTACAGGGCTTTTGAAGCATGGTGCAGAAATCTTGCTTGCACAGAAAGTCACCCCACTTGCTGCACCTCCCCTGTCCACTATGTACGTCTTGTGCAGCTGCTGTTATAGCTATTTTGTGCTGGGCCCCTTTCACATGATGGGTCTAGGACTGACATAATCCACGACTGAAAACAGCACTGACAAACTTACTAACTTTTCTATCCTGAAGCATCCAGGCTCACTGCAAAAGGCTCGATAGTCACTGGAGCTCAGAAGCCCCCATCCCTGGTACCCGCTGCAAAATGGCAAACCTGTAAAAATGCATCAAGTAGTTCTTTTTCTCTTAACATTGCTCTTGGAGTTGGTCAGAAGAAACCTTTCAAATTCTTCCAGGCTTTCATAGGATAGAATCATAGAATCATGGGATGATTAGAGTTGGAAGGAACCTTAAAGATCATCGAGTTCCAACCCCCCTGCCATGGGCAGGGACACCTCCCACCAGACCAGGTTGCTCAAAGCCCCATCCAGCCTGGCCTTGAACACTTCCAGGGATGGGGCATCCACAACCTCCCTGGGCAACCTTTCTTTGGAGGAGGCTCCCAGTTCCCTCTTCAATGTACCCATAAAATGAGCAAGCTCCTGTCATCAGGCTGTCTTTTCCTCCCCTAAGGTTTGTATGGTGTTTTTACAGGATTTTGGACACCTTGTGAATGTACAACTTGGAATACTTGTCAGTTTTGCTGACATTACTTCCACAAACTGTATGTGTGCCTGTGTATTTCCTTATCTGGTCTTCAAAATAATACTTAAGTCTGTCAGCATATCCTTCTGCAGTTTTGCAGAAAGCCAATTAACCCCTCTGAACCCCTTTAAAAGCAGCCAGAAATAATTTCCTAATGCTCACTGAAGTGCAACTGCTTTACTCCTGTATCTTAAAATAACATTTCTAAACCCCTGTACTTAATAACTTCCTTAGAAAGAAACCTTCCTCTAATCAAAATAGCATTACTGGAGATTTGCAAAGGTATGTACCCTTTATTTTCTCTCTGGAGCCCTAAAAAATGTAAGGTTTTTTTCTCCTGAATATACCACCTTACAGCTAATGAAGCCCTTGGGTATTCCAGGGCGGGAAAGCTAAGCAGGTTCATATTCTAAAGCTGTTCTCTATAGCTCTAGTTAAACAGAGTATTTATGTCCTTACCCCTTAAGAACACTGACTTCAGAGTGGAGGCTTTCACTCAGGTTTTTAATTTGGCATAGGTTCCTGTGTAATTCAAAGGCCTTTCCACAATTTTGTTGTTTTGTTTTTTTTTTATAAATAATATAAAATATAATGATATTTATGTATTGTATGTATGTTCTACTGTTGTGTATTTGTTGGGAAAAGATAACCTATTTTTCTATGTTTTTAATTAATGAAACAGCAATAAAAAGAAACTCTCTAAGATGGTTGTTCAGAGCTACACACCTGTATCTAAACAAAGGGCTCTTAAGGATTTAAGTTACCTCCCAGTATTCTTTTTCTTTCTTTAGTATAATATTTGCCAGGACTTTCTTAAGCAACAAAACTAAAATTTTCTTCTTATTTCACCTTTTCTCATTTTTTCCTCAAAATCTAAAATCTCAGTTTGTTAACTGAAGCCATCCAAGGGGAGCCATGCTAAGAGACGAAGAAACAGAAAACATCCAAAGAAGATTAAAATAACTTTGCTGGAACATTGCTGGTAACTTGGCTTGGTCACCAGCTCTCTGCCTAAAGCATTCCAAAATTTGTTCTGGTGTTTCATTCACTTGGGTATTTTACAAAGTGGGGAACTTGAAGGTTTTTTTAATTAGTCTTTTGGCAGTCTAAGTGAACTGGTAATTTATGCAGCTGCCTATCTGAAGTATGTCACCACCCAAAGGTCTTCAGACATCCTAAGCCCACATCTGAAAATGAATGAATATCTGTATTGTCTCCATGGTATCTAACATTTTTCACATCAAGGAAATATGCCTGGTAAATTAACAACAGGCCAGTTGTACTAAATAGACGCTATTCCAAGTTATTATCTCCTTAGTTGCTTCAGCTGCCTGTCCACTAGCTCACAAGCAAAACTGTGTGATACCATTCTAATACCTTCAGAGTACACTGCAGAGATGCTCCAAAATCTAAGAATTGTTCTTAGCACGAAGGAATCTTTATGTTGAATTCAGAGAAAGTATTAGACTGCTGCGTCATCGAACTTATCTGAGATATTCCTGGCTTCTTGTTTGCTGCAAAATATAGACATCTAAAGCAGTTAATCTTTACAAGAGGCAGAGATTAATCAGGCAAATCAAAATAAAGTGGAAAATCACAAGTATGATGAGGTGCATCTGCAAAATGAGGATGTTGCATCAATGTTAATTAAATAATGATTTTTAAAAGGCACATAAGCAATAATTTTAAGAAACGGAACATGTTTTTTCTTACCTTTAACACCTGCTATATTTGTGTACATCTCTTTCATTAACAATGCCTATCATCTGACACGTGGCAAGCACTGTTAGTTTTTTTCCTTTATATATTCTTTGAAGCAGAAAGTAATATATGAAAGAAAGGTGGACAGAAAGAGGAAAATTCTTATAAAGAATAAAAAGAAAATGCTTTTCTTTCAAAAGATTAGAAAAAGACACATAATTTTTGCAAGAGATTCTTTGTTGAAATCATAATTTTCAATTTATTTTTTTTTTACAAAATCCGTTTTGCCTACTTGAAACTGAAAATATTCCTGAAACAAAGTCACTAGTTTTAGATAAGCATTTGGAAAAAAAAGAAGAGGAATAGAAACTTTTTGAAGCAGAGGAGGGAAGTGTAAAAACTTTTAACTGATTATTGTTTTACTCTAGACAGCAGTTTCCAAAAGCGAGGACTTGTATGTTTTCCTGAGCCTAATTCAGAGCACCCTAAAGTCTATTAAAAGCCATGGCAGCAGGTGGTAATGGTGGAGATAGCTGAAATGGGGTATAAAATCTGAAACTTGATTGAATGCCTTTGAAAAATTTCAAGTGATATTCACTACAATATAAATTGTAACACTGAATCTTGAATTAACTTTAAGGATGTGTAATTCTTTAGTGTAGACTTTCCTTATTCCACATAGCACCTCGCCTTTGCGGGTGAGTTTTAAGTTGTGTATTATTACAAAATATTGAACAACTCTGGCTCAGTGATTTCCTGAACCAGAATTCATTGCAGCCAGTGAATGAAGTCTGAAGAAGAAGTAGTACCATGTGCTTTTCCTGCTATTACACTCTTCTGTTCATGGCTGTTGGAGATAAAATTCTGGACTACAAGGACCTTTGAGTTGACCTGTTATAGTTATTCTTAGGCTGTCTAATTAATTCGCTCATGAATGAAAAACAGGCAGAGACTACCCACAGTGAGGGTGTAATCTCCTTTTTTGGAGGCTTTTAAGGGCAGGTGACATAAATTTATGAGGCCTTTGAGAGGGGAGAGTAAAACTAAGCAGCGACATGGGTTCTATCCTTCAATTGTACTTCGCGATTACAATGTCAAAAGTCAGGGAAAAGTGCCAGGAAAAGGGAAGACCGTGCTATTAGGAAAGAGAATGATCTGAGATATTTTTTTCCAGTCACTTGTGCCAGTGACCTACATGAATAATCCAGCCACTAGGGATCATGTGATAATGGCAATGCCACTGTGTATTGCATTTGTGTCACAGACGTCCACTGCTCAAGGCCTTTCTCCTATTAGAAAACAGGGAAGATGTGTTTCCAGGTGAGCTGATAATGCTCTGTCAGGCAGGCAAGCTTCATCACTCACTGAAAAAGCAATAATATATTGATAGTTCAGGAAACATCTCCTGTAGAGCTGCTTGCCCTGGAGAATCAATCCTTGACTAATTGGTGCATTTTGTAGAAGCAGAATCTACAATAAGTCTTAACTGACTTGCATTTCACGTTCTGTATTTTCGGCTGAGTACTGTGTTTTTTTATAGAGAGCGCTGAAATATGGGTTCCAAGTTCACTGTTTAGTGTTAAAAAAATTGTACTAATGCACTTTTCTTAGATCTTTGATGAATTCAGATCTAAGTTTCCCAGATCATCTCAAGAGTTGGGAAGCAAATGGAGCTTAATTAGGTAAACTTCTACTGTACTTCCACCACACCATTAGGAGCAGAGAATTGCAGATTACTTCCAGTGGTGAAAAGAGAAGCTGAACAATTAGTATAATTTTTAAATTGTATATGGACTGAAACATTTAAATAAGCTATTTAAGATACTGCAGAATACTTCCTTTTCTGTAATGGAGCATTCTTCTGCCCTTCAGCAAAAATATGGTTTCACTGATGTTGATAGAGCTGGTGGCTGATTGTACTTCACAGTCATCATTCAAGGGTCTAGAGCAAATTGTTATGTTAAGGAAATAAGTCACCAATGGACTAGAAAAATGTAATATTACTGCAGCCTTGCTCTTTTCCCAGAACTGATTCAGATGAATCATGGCAACTTGGGATTTTCATATCAGAAAAGTCCATAAACAGTTATTTAATTTTCTATCTGTATTCTCTCTCATAAGACTTTCAGTAGAGATATATTTGAATCTCATGCAGCAAAAAATTTGGCAAGCAAGATAAGTATAAGAAATAAAATGGGCATAATCAAAATTCTGTGGCCTGACACTAATAGAGTGCTAAAATCCACTTATCACACAACCCCTCCTAGATTTGGGATCTGTGTAGCAAAATAGAGTCGTTAGCTGCAGCTCCATAGCTATCCTTTTCTACCCAATCAATGGAAATGGTCTAGAGAGAAAAAACAGCATATATTGAAGAGGCTGCAATTGCATTTCAGAGCCATAGAAAAATCCATGACTTAAACATCAAACAATGAATCTTCAACTGAAATGCTTCTTTGTATTATCTGAAAATGTTAAAGTTGGAAGTACATCAAAAGTCATAGACAGATGTTTAAGTGCCTTCTGAAATGGATAAGGCTGCCTGAAAAACCTCTCTGAACTCAACTTAAAGGGAGGACTACAACATAGAAAACAGGGTTGCAAAGGAGCACAGATGAAGAAAAGGACAGTATACATGAAGGTATACATGAAGTAGGTGTACATGAAATGGATTTCATTTCTGAAAGGTGTCTGTCAAACAAATCCTTAAAAAAAAAATCCTTCACCTATAGTGAAGGTTCCACCAGCTTTGATTGACAACTTATTCCTGTGTTTCATTGTCCTTATTGCCAGGAAGCTTTTCTTTTCCAATGTTGAACAAAATCTCTGCTGCTTAATTTAAAACACTAATACTGGCTATACTCATGGTAGGCATAGAGAGGACTCTATTCCCTTTATTTTTTTATGGCTACCTCTTGCATATTTGAAAAGTCAATACATACCTCCCTAGTCTTCCCTCTCTAAAGAAAACAGCTCAGTTTTTTACTTTCTTCTTGTAAATGTTGGTTTTCTTTTTACTAGCCCTGTTCTCTGAACTTTCTCCAGTTGATCCACGTCCTTTCTGGATTGCCATGTGGAAAATTAAGTGACGTTACATACCAGACATGTAAAGAGGCGTCCTGGAAGAGATACAGATGGTAGATGATAGTCTTCTGTCTGACAGAATGGAATGCTCCCGGATTCATGCATATGGAAAACTGAAATGCAGGCATAGGTGAAGCTGTGCTTAATCAGTTAAACCATCATTGAATTTCATCAAAATCTGATGCCCCAGATAGGGTTATCAGGCATTCCCAGATGATATATCAATTGCATTATGAATTCAATGTATCTGGAGTCGGGTTCTGTTGTGCCACACCCTTGAGAAGCTGAGACTTCTGTGCTGTAGGAGGTATGAAGTAGCTGTCGTTTCTTTTGAACAGGCTGTTAGCATCAATCAGCTGGACTACTGTGCTTTGGTGAGCCTGACTGAGATAGCCATTCCAGCATACAGATATCCCAGCAGGAGTGATTTGTGATATACCAGTTTTATCATTGGTTCCCTTACATTCATCGATTCCCTCACATTTGATATTTTGCATGAAGCGCAACACCTATTTTGAGTTCAACATCATAGGGTTCTGCTGGAAAGTAAAAGCTTTATCTGTTACCCCGTAGAAACACCTGGGATTTGCTTGTAAGTTCACAGAAAAAAGATTTCTCGATATGAAGTTGTGCTTGAGAAATATCATTAAGTCAAAACCCAATGTTTATTTGACAAGACAGAAGAGTTAGAACTATGTCTATTAACCTTTCAACATTAGAATCTTTTACTGTATGAATAATATTAAAGTACATAATATTAAAAAGTTAAGTCAAACTTTACTAAATCATTACTTTTCATGTAAAATAGCTATAGAAGATAGTTAAACACATATTTTGCCCAAAACAGAAGAAGGAGTAATAACATTCAGTAACTAGCATCACCTCTGTGAAGAATATTTGGTGTGTATGATGCAAACTGAGGTGGAGAAAGGAGAGGTTGGAACTGAGGTTGGAAGAAAGAATCAATCTAAGTTTAGAAATACGGAGAGTTGGTTAGAAGATTGCTGGAAAGATGCTTGCTGTGAGCCAGGAAACTGCCTTTGTTTGTCTCCATCCTTTGTGTTCAAGAGGGTTCAGATGCTTATAAACTACCAGCAGCATCAAACATGGCTGTCACCTACCTTCTTCACAATTTCTTTTTCTACCTGAATTAGAAGAAGCCAATTTAGCTTTTCTTTCTGGTCAGGAAGGTAACCTGATAAAACAAGAAGATATGCTCTGAGCTACTACCTACCTATAATAACGTGGAACAAATAGTGGCATAACTTCATACAATCCAAAGACCATTATATTTTTATTACCATAAAAAGCAGGGGGAAAAAAGGCATTTAGTTGAATACTTTTGTTAGAACAATAAATGCAAAATGTCTAGGCAGGCTGAAACACACAGTTAGAAAAGTCTTTTCTGGAATGGTAAGAAAGCTTAGACAGAGGGCCATTTGGCCAGAGGTCAGAATGTCCCAGCTTACATAAAAAAAATATAAGGACAACTTATTTTTTAGTTCAGCATTGTAGCACAAATAAAATGACTAGGTGTGAAGGCGTATCTTACTGGCCAAGCTAAGTCACCCACATCTAATAAAACTGAAGAATTTGCTCTCAGAAAACAGATTGGTCTAGAAATTATGCAAGTCCTGGACGTGCAGTAGAAAGAAAACTAGCTAAAGTGTGTCAAAAGCTAAATATTGAGGCAAGAATCGGTTGTGTCTGAGCTGATGGTGGACCTGTGGAGATCAGTGCTACAGGCATACCAAGGGCTGTAAAGCTAAACTGACAATAAAACAATTTATGAATGTTCAGCTGGACTTGAAATCTAAAGGATGCCAAGGACATGAGCCAGCAATGTGCCCTTGCAGCAAAGAAGGCTAATAGTATCCTGGGCTGCATTAGACAAAGTATTGCCAGCAGGTCTGGGGAAGTGTTCATTCCCCTTCATTTGGCAATGGTGAGACCACACCTGGAGTGCTGTGTCCAGTTCTGGGCTCATTAGTAAAAGAGACACATGGACATACTGGATAGAGTCCAACCATGAAGACGATGAAGGGACTGGAGCATCTTTCCTATGAGCAAAGGTTGAGAGAGCTGGGACTGTTCAGCCTAGAGAAGGCTCAGTGAGATCTTATCAATGTCTATAAATACCTGAAGGGAAGGTATAAAGAAACGGAGCCAGGCTCTTTTAAGTGGTGCCCAATGGACAAGGGGCAATGGATGCAAACTGAAATACAGGAGGTTCCCTCTGAACATCAGGAAACACATTTTAACTGTAAGGGTGACTGAGCACTGGAACAGGTTGTCCAGAGAGGTTATGAGGTCTCCATACTTGAAGATATTCAGAAACTGTTTGGACTTGGTCCTGGGCAACCAGGTCTAGGTGACCCTGCTTGAGCAGGAATGTTGGAGCAGATGGCCTCCAGAGGTCCCTTCCAACCTCAGTCATTCTGTGATTCTGTGCTTCTGTGACACTCAGAAAGTAAGGAGTTTGCTATGATGTTAAACATGAAAATGACAGAAGGTGAAAGCTAATCCAAGTACAGCTCTATGTGCAGGGAAAAGAAGATTCTATCCTGGGTCATACCATTATTGAACTATTCAGATACAGGGAAATCAGATAATGCCAAAATGAAGGGAAGCAGTTCTATTAAGTGCTGGCAGGGTAAAAATCCCTGTTTATAAAAAGGTGTTTTTATTATAAATGCAAGACTGGTTAGCAGAGGGCATCACATATATCCAAAGAAAATCTCTTTCCTGGATTGAAAAATAACCTGGTTAAATGGATAGATTTGGGAGTGAGAGGAATTCATTAGGTCTGCAGCTGACGATTACTATTTAGTTTTTGAAATGCTAAAAAAAAAGTGGCAAACTCCTGGGGAAACTCTTGGAAAAGGCATTCTGAAAAAATGTGAGAAGGGGGTGTTCAGAGCAGAACTGCTCTAATTCAAATTCGTGATCCAGGAACATGCAGTGATCCAAAAGTGGGATATAACTGCTCTCAAATCCAAGAAAGAAGTTTGGGTCATGGAAAACCTGACCTGTGTTTTAGGATGGCTAATAACTTGAGAGTCACTCCTATGGCAAGCATCTGCAAATCTGATCTGCTGAAGTTGCTTTCTTAAAATCTGGCACAGGTTGAAGCAATGGTTTGTAGGCAATTGGCTTTCAGGAACTACTCCAGGGGAAAGTCATTATTAGAACCTCTACATTCTGTGAGTTTTCTGCAGCAAAATCAAAAAAATGATCAAGATGTAGAAGTTATGAAACAGTGAGAAGTCATAGTTTTCTGGATAGGGGAAAAATTGTTTACAGAATATAGATTTTGGAAAAAAACTATACATCTGTTGAACACTGGTAGAGAGGAAAATAAGAAAGGGGAGAGGATGAAGGTAAGGTTCTAAAGGTCTGCAGGGAATCTGGTTTATGCAAAGCCATATGATTAGCTGAGGGACAACAAAGGCATCAGAATTTCTTTTTGGGAATTATAGTTTTGACTCAAGGATCTGTGTCAAGGCTTCTGGTCCAACATAATGGTGATACTGGATAACCCAAATCATTAAGAAAACTCATTATTTTATTGGAAGGAATGAGGAATTCTATTTCACTGAAGAAAATATCATGAAGATTTCAGTGAGGTTTTAGTCCATTGCTCTGGTTAAGACAAAGGACAGGAACATCAGACTCTGCCCAGAATTAGATGAAGAAATTTTAAACACTTGACTGCAAAATAGAATGGAAGATGTAGCAAGTCATCCAGATGCGTGATACACAATATTAAAATTGAGCATCAGGAAGTATAAGAAGACATCAAAGATGTTGGACAATGATTGATTTCATAGCAAATAACTTAGAGATGAATTTGGGGCTGTACCCCTGTCTGATCCGAGGCTTTGTAGAAGTACTCTGTGGTGGGCTGTTGGCCTCTTGGCCTCTTCTAGATCTATTAACATTGTTATGTCTGAAAGCCAGACGTCTGACTTATCTGATCTCCTGTGTATGCACAATTTTATTGCAAGCTCTTCAGAAATCAGTGGAATAGTGGAATGCCCTTTGACTCAACACAGCACAGATCACTAAAGCTAGCACTTCACTGCTAAAAGTGGAAAGGTTAATCCACGTGTCATGTTTCCCCAAGATGTTTATTCTAGAACAATATAAAACTTTTGGAAAACAAAAACAATAACAAACTGGTGTATTTGTAGATTGACAGTGTGTGGAGTTGAAAGCTGACAACATGAACTAGAATCCAAAAAAATAAAATTAGGTCCAGAGTCAGGAGGAAGAAGGAAGATACTTTTGCTAGCAATTTAAGATTTAAGGCTGCATGAAGCACAGCTTTTCATAAGCTTACAATATTGGAATTTCACAGCTTTCCTATTAAAGAAGGTTTGGACGTTTTCAAGCTTTTTTTCTTGTTGCCAGTTTTGTTGTTGTTCCTACACTGCTGCATGGACTGAGCAAATCACTGCAGCAGCTGACCTGATTGTTGTGTAGCATTTTCAGGTTTGAGGTCGGTGCCCACTGTTTCTCTTTTGGGCTAGAGGTGTTTTACAAACCTTTTCATGTTAGGCAGCACAAGTGCTATTAATTTTGGGGCAAGTCTTGATGCAGGAATATAAATTATTAAACAAAGAAAAGACTTGCAACATTAAAAGTCTAAATTCCTGTGAGAGGAACATTGAACCAGAGTGATGAATTCCTAGAGATGATTAACGATCAGAAATGAACTCTTAAGTCATCAGTTTTGTGGGAACAGCCTTGTGAGTGGAGTCCCTGTAGCAAATCCCTAGAATTTTGCAGGGTGATTTGCCAAATGGTTGAAGAAACTGAAATGCAGTTCTTCCAGTCAAAAGCGAGAGTAGGCACAAATGTGGTAATCCTGATGCCTTCTTTAAGGCTTAAATAGAAAAGAAAGGAATTCATTGCATCCTCAACATGAGAGTTGTCTCTTGCTTTTTATCCATATTTTGCAGAGGTGCAAGTTTTGTGCCTTTTTTCTAAGATACAGCCTTGATTGCAAGGCTGCCAGAATAGACTGCAGTAATAAAAGGTTTGCAGAGGTAAAAATACATGCATATTCTGTCTGCTATAATGCAGATGCGTCTGTACTGCTGCTTGTGGAGCTTTAATTTGCTAAAAGCAACTAATATAGTGAGTTTGCATATTCTTGTATCACTTTAGGGTTTCTGATATTAAAATATATCAAATTGTTTTATGTTTTTTTCCTGGCTCTTCCCTGCCTCCAACAATTGTTTTGTGTTTGCTTTTTTTTTTTTTTGATTGATTGTTTTCTTTTTATGTTGTTCGTGGCCCTAGGTTATTTCTTTTCCTTCTTTATATTCCACTTACATGTTGTGATTTCCTGGAATGTAAGGAAAACCAATCAGCATTCACAGTCACCCCTAGATCAGTCTGTTAGAAAGAGTGTTGATGAAGAATAGATGATGAATTCCCAGCAACAGGTTTTCTGTCCAACTGGTAACAGTTAAATGAGCACCGTGCAAAAGTAGATTGCTCAGTCATCTAATGGTCTAACAACACGTGGTTCATTTGCAGGTGCCCTCTGCCTCAGTTGCATTATATTAAATTCTGTGCACTGTAACAGAATGGTAACTAATTTACTTTGTATCAGGCTGTTGGGAAAAATAGCTGCTTTTGTCAGTCTGCTACTAGCTGTTGAAAGAAAATAACTGGAAATAAATGAGTTTACTTGCTGCTGTTTAGATTCCCAACTTTCAGATAATCCAGAAATTTCAAAGGCTGTTTTCTGTCTAACTGAAGTTTTTCCCCTGCACAATTGTTTAAAAAATAAGAAAGAGAACTAAAATAAAAAAGAAAAGAAAAAGAAAAAAAATAGAAATTAAGTGCACAGTTTTGCTTTCATTAATTTTATTATTTCTGGAAATGCAGTCATAAGTTGTTAAGCTCTTGATGGTGAAATTTCATAGTCCAGGAATTCAGAAAGTTATGTTTTTGGAAGATCAGAGAGTCAGAAGAATGTCAAGCTTGGACAAAATTTCTCTGCAGTGCAGTACTTTGGTAGAGTGCTAAGATACTCCCTTGTTCTACACAATATTACGAAAGGGAAAACAGCACTGTTGTTAAATCCATGCTCGACTGAAATCTGAGACATCTTAGATTCCAAACTCTTTGGTGCAGAATGGAGAATGCAGTGAAGATCCTCAAGTCAGTCCTGCTCTCACCATGGTGTCTTCTCAAACATTAATTTTGTTTACCAGTTAATTTCTTCTTAGCTCCCTTGGTACTACAGCTGATGGTCTCTCTTTTGTATCATTAAAGAAGGGAGCTACCTTGCTACCACTGATGTGGCTGGTACCTTGGACCTGGGCAGTGCAATGTCTTCTTGGTCCTGCAAATCAGTGGGGAGAGCAGAAGGAGCTGTAGGACTCTAGAATTGTAGCTGGGGAGCTCTTGGGCTCTAATGGGGTGTGCATTTCTACAGGTGGGGAAAGGCAAGCTTTTGTAAGGTCTGAGAGAAGACTTTATCACAGAATCTTCATGATTGGAAGGAGCCTTTGAGATCATTGAGTCCAACCACAAAAAAAAAAAAAAAAAAAAAACAGAACAAAAAACCCAGAACAAAAAAACCACCAACCCACAACACAACCCGAACCAATGCACATACACCACACTCACCCACAGAGAGACAAAAACCAACAAACCCAACAATATTGGGCATTAAAGCATGCCCTGAAGTGCCATGTCTACACATTTCTTAAATACCTTCAGGGATGGTGACTCCACCACCTCCCTGGGCAGGCTGTTCAAGTGCCTGACCACTCTCTCAGTAAAGTAATTCTTCCTAATATCTAATCTAAACCTCCCCTGACACAACTTCCTTAACAATAAGCTGTTTCTGCTAAGAATGACCACAGTTAAAACATACCTATTCCAGGCAATATATAAAAAAAAAAAAATATGACCCTACATTGTCCTTTCTTTGAGGACAGCTGAAAAAAAATCTAAAATGAATTCTGCTTCTGCATACAAGAGGCCAGATGAAATTTTTCATCACAGATATGTGGCTCATCTAGAGCCAATTTTTTTTCTTTCATGCCTCTTCCTTTTTTTATCATGATGTAAAGACTTTTTCCAGAGATCTGGAGATCCAGATCCAGAGATTTGATGGGGACACAATGAAGTTTAATTTTTACTTGTTCATCTGAGGACTCACTCTGCTTTAATTAGATTTTTCCACTAATCTTCTAGATTAGTAGAACACAAGGTACCTGTATGAAGTGACATGCTGCTTCTTGCTCCTGAAAGAGGATTTTAGTAGTCTGTTTATTATGGGATTTATTGTGATATCCTTTTTATTTCTTTTAATAAGTCTGTTCAAACATGGATAACTTCTAGGGGTACCCCAGTTGGTCAACTAAGCACCACCAAAATGATCCAATAAATTCTTGGGTTGAAAGTCTACTTTTATGATTGGTTACACTGGTACAATTACACAAATAAACTTTCCCAACTGCAGTGGGAGCTGCATCTATGAGAGTGGATCTGAACCAGTTCCAACCTGGGGGCTGTGAATATTGCTTGGAAATATGAGCCATATTATCCTCTTTGGTTGGCTTAAATCTGGTGTAAATACGAGCTGCATTTGGCCAGCAAGCTGATCACTGTTAACACAGACATCTCTTTGTTGGGTATCTGGGGTAACAGCAGAAGAAATGCTCTGCCTAGTCCTGTTCCTCACTGTGTGTCTGTTTAGGTACTTTTTGTTGGTGTTTTTTCCATTAGCCCAGTCTGCAATGATGTGGTTAAAGCAACTCTGGTTGATGGTTGTTCTTCAGTTCAAACGCCAAATACAAGAGGCTTCTGTGTAATAAAGCCTTTCAGCTCTTCAGTATATATTGAGACTGTAGAACTGTCATTGACATTGATGGTTACTATACAGAACCATACATGAGATCCAGCTCTTCTGCCTCATTTAAGACGTTCTCAGGGCAGGATTAAAGATATTCAATCCATTTAAAATGCATTGCCCTATCTTGCTCTTAAAGCCCTTACAGACATCTTCATGGTAACATGATGCACTTACCGCAAATGAATCCACAAGCACCACAATGACAACATAAGGTTTTTCTTCTCTGCTTCCTAGAATTGGTATCATTAGATCACAAGCTCTTTTTACATGATGGGGGAGGGAGGGACTTGGATGCTTGCAGTGTTGAATGCCTGTTGTAATAGCTTTAGAAAGAACTGAAGTATCTAGATACATATTTTATTTGCCAGTATTGACCTAGAGGAAAGTGAAGGCTTTAATTCTTAGAAATAACAGACAAAAACACACTGAAACAATATGATAGAAAAATCCCTGAGCTGCTTCTTGGTGGGTTTTAGACAAAGAACTTGGCTGAAGTCAAGAACTATTTCTGGAACATTTCTCTTCATTGGATATAATGCATGTCTCCATTAAAGTGCTTTTTTCCATCAGCCGCAGTTGTCTTGGTGTAGTTGGGGTCACAGATGGGATTTTCTTTGTAAGTGACAATGTGACTGACTCCCGTATGATGTTTCCAGGCTGAGTGTCACATTCTGTGAGGAAGTGGTCTTTCGGTCGGACTGTCCTTCAGGCAGGACCAGGGCTGTCACTCAGTCCAGACCAGCCATCAAGCTCCTAAATAGAGATGTAGACAGGAGAATCTCTGCTCTGTGCTGTTCTCCCCCAAAAGCAGCTTCACAGAAAGCATAGACATGTGCTAGTGTTGAACACTCTTAAACCCTCATCAGAATTGCAGCTTCGGTGAAATTGGGCAGTGTTTCTATTTTTGCTGCCTTCCACCCCATGCACCTCGCTTTGTAGCGGAGAAGGGTTGAGTAGCTTAAATGTGGGAAGATGAATATTAGTGCTATTGATTTTTGGAGCAGGTAAATTGCACTGTTGAGGATATTTTACTATTAGTAGTAACACTTTTTCTGTCTTGGATAAGATAAGCTGTGGATGAGCATTCCTTTGTTTTGTAGATGTTTTTAGCGCTGGTCCCTGTGCACTTGAATCACCTTGAAGAAATATATTCTATTGAGTTATAGATATAAATTGGGATAGCTGACTGAACATTGTATTTTTCCCATCATAACAGAATATTAAGAGGAGAGCTGTCCTGTGAATTTTGCTGAGAGCAATGCATGTGCCTGTGTAAAGGCACTCTTCCTGAGTTGTTTTGTTCTCTTTCCTCTGGGTTCACTTTTATATTCTTAGTTCATTCCGAGGAGTGTGTTTGTTCAATTTGTGCTGTATTTCTCTTTTACCTTTTCTTTTTGATATTATCAGTTTCTTTGCTAAGGGTAGGCCACTCATCTCTGATCTGGGTGACAGCATTCTACTATTTGTTTTTATTTGAACAAGACAGTTTTTGTCCCCTAGAATCTGCTAGTAACTGCAGCTAGATTTCTTTTAGATGTAGTTTTCCTGATCTTTTTCAGTTTCCGTACAGTATTGCCCTGCTTTTTTTCTAATATTAGACTATGGGATTAATTGGATTATATTATTATTGACTTTCCTTCTTTTTTTTCCCAGAGGATTTCATGATTCTAGGAACCCATGCTTTTTCAACTAGCTCATCTGACCAAGTGCTATATTCCTTTCTCTTTAAAAACTCAGTGCTGTTGTGTTCTTCCTTTAATTTCCTTATTGTCTCACCAGTTTAGAATAGTCTAGACATATTTCCCCATAACTGGGCTATCTGCTTTGTAAAGAAAGGGATTTATTTTAATTACTTCATGTTCCTATGTAAGTATACATCATTTCTTTATATTTCTTTGGAGCAACAAAATTGCCATCTCCAGTATTGTCCTAAAAATGCTTTTTCCTATGTAGTTTGTTATTTCAATGACAAGGAAGGCTGCAGAACAGAAGAAAATACTTTAGGATTCTCTGATGTTCTGCTGAGATTTGGGTTTCTTGCACATAAAATATTGCTGCATTTATTAATTCATTTTTACTTTGTTGTTTTGCTTTTCTTGTTTTGCTGGTGGTTTAGAGTAAGAGGATGATACTCAAGTTTGAAGCAAGCATCACACAAGCCTAAATATCTCAATGCAAACACATTGCTGCTCCAGCCTTTACTCTCCTCTTCAAGGAGCAGTGCTAACAGCTGATTTGAGATGTGGCAGTCTCTCTGAGCTGAAGAAAACACATATTAACAGTGCATACGTGCACTGGCTTGTGTCTCAGCAGGGGCTGTGGCGACTTAGTAGTTCCCTACCTTTCTGCGTTGCCATGTTTTTGAGGTGAAAGCACACAGGCAATGCAGGGACTACCAGGGTTCAGCAGAAGTTGAGGACACATGCTTTGAGACCTGGGCAGCAGTTTGGGACCATCATCAAATTTGGCCCCTGCGTGTGTTTGAGTTACTGAAGTGGAGGTGAAAGGCTTTCAAGGTGTGTAGGTGTGATTTGGGAGTTCTCTTACTGATACATTTGATGGCTTGCTCTTGAAAAGCAAGTGTTTACAATGAAACTTTACTTTTGTGGCTTTTGCTTTTGAAGCATAGCTCTAAAGTTTCATCCTTAAGTGTTCTCAGAAAAATGGTTGTAAAAAACTGTATGAGGATGGAATTAAACCCATCCACATGCCCGTCACTGACGCTATTGTTATCGTTAGAATTATTTTACTTAAATTTTGGTGTCTGCCTGAGTGGTCTTCTCAGAATAGCCATTTCCCCTTTTCATCATTAGAAATTAATTTCTTGCTGTTGCTGAAGAATGGGCTAAGGTTTGTTGGGAACTTTTTGCTCATTTTTTGAGGGAAAACGTAATGACAGAGTAAAAAGGCAGGGAGCCAGAAATATATATTGTCTGAAACCAATATCTTTCCTGAAATAATGGTTTCAATAAAGCTGTCTTTTCTCATTTCCAAATTCAATTTAAGTAATAATAATTCAGATAAAGCTGTTCATCTGGACATTAGGCCAGTTGTCTGAGATGTGGGGAAATCCTGGTCCATACAAGTTCACTGCCTCATTTAGAGTATGTATTTCCCATCTTGCAGGTGAGTACATCCATTTCATGGAAACGCTTCCTAATTGAAAACATTGGCCTTCTTTGTATGGTGCTTTTTAATTTCAGCTTCCAAAGAACTTCTCAATGCCAGACAAGTTTCACAATTACTGTTGTTTTGGAAAAAACAATTGAAGTACCAAGCAGACAACATGCCTTGCTACACTTGTACGGGCTGTAGAGACAATGTCTCTTAGATATCCACTTGTCTCCCTAAATACCTTGGATTTTCTCACCATTGTTTCTATACAAGGTAATATAAGCAGGCTCTTAGGTGAAAATGTTCTCATTTACTCAGCAATATTATTTGCGAACAGGTATGTTAGTGCAGCTTATCTTGCTTTGGATGATTTCTATTACCTCTCATGGTAAGAAGGATGCTTGATTTGAAGATAAAATGCATGTGTGGAAGGCAAAGTCCATGGGATCTAGTTCTGACTGATGCACTTGCATGGTTTTGCCAGAGACTTATTCCCGTGCCTTGGTTTCAGCAGTTCTGATGAATAAACTGTAAACAAGGTCTGGCTCAATCAGTGCTGTGGAGCTGAAAACAAAATAACTGCATAATGTGAAGAAGTGTTTTCGTGAAGAAATTACTATTGGAGTGAACAAAGCCAGAGTTCTGTTCCTAGGCTTGTTGTGAGACATTGGGAAACTCAGATGTAATTACTACTGTGCCTCAAAGGAATAACTATGTGAGGATAAATATATTAAGACTTAAATGATCTGTGATGGTAGAAATGGTTGGCCGTGGAAAGTCTACATGGAATTCGATACTAACCTTTTGTCAGCTCTTGAAGGTGATTAAACAGATATTATTTTTCTCAGTATAAAAGTCACAATTCCAAAGTATTTTTCCCTTAAAAAGAAAAAGGAGACTGTACCTCATGTTTATAGATTAAATCTCAAAAGCATGTTCAAAGTAGCTTAGATATTTAAATGTGAAAATCTGCCTTTTTTAATTTTTTTTTTTTTCAATTGCATTCTTTGGAGCTGACTCATAGATGTATTTTTAATGCTTGAGTTTGGCAATCTTCTACTAGCTGAACTGTCATCCAAAGGTAAAATCAAAATAATATTATAACTTTTAAACCAGGAAAAGAACATTTCATACAACAAAAGAAGGTTAAAACTGATCTTTTGCTAACTGCAATAGAAAAAGTGTTGGATGTCACCCATTTCTGAAATTTCTTGGCAGAGTCTGAAAACACTTTTTGACATGGTTGTAAGTTAACTACTGTGGAATTAGTCCCTGGTGCAAAGCTAGACTATTTTAATATGTGGTAAAAAGAGAGAGAATTAGTTTTCTTAACCTGATTTATCTTTGCAGTTCCCCAGTCTGAGATGCATCCTGAGGATGGCTCTTTGATTTGTATAGTTACTTATTAATATGTTTGAATTAACAAGAAAAACTGAGCAGCTACTGAATTTCTGGATGCAATAGACTGAATGCTAGTTTTAGCTCTGAAGTTCAGGTTATAACATGCTCTCCTAAAAGTCAGGCTTCCTCTTTTGGGGGCTGATTTTACTGCTTGGGATATGTAGACTCTTGTTCTCCTTGGTTGGGGGGACAGTCTTGGATGATGCAAGAAACTATCTGGGTGTGACAAAGGACAGACATGACAGAGTTTCCAGCTTCCTCTTCTAGCAGCCACACTTCCACTTTCCAGGTGTGCTTCTGCTGTTGAGGTTTTGCATGAAGTACCTCAGCACCCTCAGAGCTGTCACCTTTCTTCAGGGGGGTAACAGACCCTGGAGGGTGACTGCACTTAGGACAGAGCCTAAGTGGAAGCAAAGTTAGGTTAAATGGGAACTAGTGGGGAGGGTGAACTTTCTGTTCTGTCTCTCAAACAGCTAAAATGTAGTCTCTGTGGCACTATTGATTTGCAATGAATGGTGGTTAAAAGAAACGGAGAGTATAGCTTTCCTCCAAGTTTCTGGTCTGTGAAGACACCTATGGATTACACACTATAAAATATAGCAATGTGAGTCATGATACCTTTGTATATATGATTTGAGTAATGAACAGAATATGATTCCAAGTGGCAGCTCCTCTGTGTTGCTGTAGTCCAAAGCAATTAAGAAAAAAATGGGCTTGTGTTCTTAACTCCCATATATCTTCAAATGAAATGTCAAAGGGCTGGAATCTGTTAAAATGCAACTCACCACTTGGATCATGTGCCTGGGGACAAAAAAAACACCTTGGGCTGTGCACGGCATATCACTCCAGAGGATACCTCCCAGCTCCAGAACAACGAGGGAGGTTATGGTTCAGAATAGTGAGATGAAATGAAAGGGCTCTTTACCAGCACTGCCCACTTTCCAAAGCTGGAAAAAGGCTGCCTGGAATTTTTTTTTTCAATTTCTACAGAGGGAATCTGGGTGTATCTCTATCTGTGTGTTGTTCTTGCTTTCCAAAGCTGAAAGTCTCTTCCTTTGAAGGCAGAACTTTGGTTATTCTTGTCAGTCTGAGAGAAGTTATTACCTGAACTGACAGAAACNGACTCGATGATCCCAAGGGTCTCTTCCAACCTAGACGATTCTGTGATTCTATGATTCTGATTCTGTTTTAGAAGAGCATAAACATCCTTCCTATATGGGGTTTGTTTGTTTAGAATAATTAAAGGAAAGTACATGTCTGAATCATGGTTCGTACTGATATGTTTGGAAATTTATTTCTCAGCTGAAAGCAATAATGAAGTATGTGCTCTACCTAAATCCCAACTAAGCCCAGTGGCACCAGGCAGAAACAACCCTTTTCATTTAGGCTTTATCAGTCTACAGGTACTTGACTGATTTATGCTATGGTAACTGAGGACAGAATGTGTCCATTTACCTAAGAAAAAGGGAACTTCTCTTTAGAGCATATAGATATACGTATTTTAGGTCAATGGACTAGAGGAAGAACAGACTAACAACTGTTACTAAGAAGAAGAGACTAACAGAGGTCAATGGACTAAGAAGAACAGACTAACAACTGAAAGCAGCTGAGATTGTGGAGCTTCAACACCTGGAAATCATTGCCTGAATTTCTCTCCCTTGCATTGAGGGAGTTCCAGAAATAAGACTAAAAACACAGCACGGTGTCTCTTGGCATTTCACATCATTGTTGTTATTTCATCCTCATGTTATGGACACACAAATAGTTCCAAGGGGAATTATTATTGTTATAATTACTATTATCTAGCGAATTATAAATTTTAGAAAGCCAAGCACAACAGGGATAATGGGATGACTGCACATTTTAAAGATAATATTTGAAACTATATGAACTTGGCAACGCTGAATGTAGGTGATGTCTCCTGATCTTACAGCTGGGTCTTGTAATGTGTCTACTTCACATAACATCTGTTTTCTATTATATTGAGTGTATTTTAGCTACCTATCTCTTTCTACTGTTTCCAGTTGTGAAAGTGTTACTTTTACAAATAAAGCAGTTCCAATAGGCACGTCTCTAGACTCTTGATCTCTAGGGAACTGGAAATGAGCCTCACTAACACTGACAGAGTTAGAATGAATACCAGTGTTCTGTCTGTCTGCAGAGTGCTGAAGGGAATTCCTTCCTTTCTCTGGACAAGGGCGGCTTTCTCTAGTTCGAGAGCTCCTGCTCTGCTCTCTTCTGCACCTGCTGTGTTTTCCTCCCACTTACCACTTCAACAGCACCCTTGTTTTATAGCACTGAGACCCATTGATCCTTCCCTGAGCGACAGGGAAGTGCATAATATTCCAGTCATTATTATATACAATAACTAGTGACTGTTTTAAGGAAGTGAAATTGGGACCGATTCATATTAATGGATAAATATATAGATATATTTTACACAGTCAATCCAAGTATTACCCACTGATGGTGTCTATTCAGGATACCCTGCCTAATGTCACTGGTGAATTCTTGATTCATAGAAGCTAGTGAGGGTTTTTTCAGTTTTAGCCAGAATTTTGATGGTTCTATGAAGAAAGTTGGTGGAGTCCTTTTGCAGACGCCTAACACATCCCATGTTGTTTATCGCTTTTGTACCATGTGTACAGAGCAAGCAAGCCTCATAGGAGTCCTAGTGATTTCTAACCTACCTGTGGATGGATAAACATTGTAGAAATTATATATCTATAAATATATTTACACACAGGGAGAGCAGAACAAGGCTCTCAAGAAACTTGGCTAATACGATAGAAATCCATTTAAATAAGGATGTATCCTCTGCTGCTGTTATTCTGCTGAACAGTCTGGGATCTTTCCCCCGTCATTAAGTCATTTTTTAACAAGGTGATGAAGGACTTTGATGTTGCTGCCTTTTCTTGGCAGCTTAACTAACCAAGAAAACTGAATTAAGTTAATTGCAAGCTCATCCACAGTAGAGATGCAACAGAAGTAAATGTCGGTTCACAAATTTTATAACTTTGAAAATTTCCAGTATTGCTTGTGCCTGCATACTGGAATTTCTGGGCTAACGCTCTGTGTCCCATGCTAGGAAGAGGACTGTATGAGATCAGTCTAGTGCATTCCTACTGACTTTTAAAATGTATAATATTAAAGTATCATTGTTTGGAATCTGCATTTTACACTATGAAGAGGGATGAACTCTGTAAATCCCACATGGTAGCCAATTTAAACTGTTATCCATGTAAAACAAATAATAAAGAGAAAACATTTACAACTGTTAACCAAAATGCTTATGGCTGTCTTGGAAATTCCTGCTCTTCCCTCATCCTGCCCTTTGGAGGTTACAGAGGAGGGGAAGCAGATGTGTGCAGTGTGGCTGCCACAGATTGTTTTTATGCTGCAGATTCTTTCCAGAAGAGGTGGATACTTGCCATGCAAACAGCACCTACCGCAATGGGAAGCCTGCTCTGTTTGAGGCCTCTCAGCACCTCCACAACCCATTTAAATTCTCAAGTGCACTCCAAGTCCTTCTAGGCTGGGGGGCTGACCTCCTCTGTTTGAGGCAAGCTGGGCATCACCCTTTTTCCCGTGGTATGGCAAGGTGGTTTCTCACTTGCAAGTGTGCAAGGAGTTATATTTCAAGGAAAAGGCATCAAAGATGAAAGAGATACCATTTATACTGGGATTGATCCTTGTCTGTTCTGGATGTCGAGCATCTTCCATATTTTAAGGTAGTAAAAGGAGTGTCAGAGTGGAGACAAGTAGCTGGCTGAAACAAGGTGAGGAGGTGAGGTAGCTAAGTGTATATGTCTTATACAAGTATTTCATCTTGCTATAGAAGTCACATCTGTGGTGTAGCATAGTGGAATACAACTGATGGACAGCCTTGTTTTCTTTAAGTCTCATAACATATGGCCTAGGGCAGTATTGCTGTTACTTTGCTATGCAAGAATCACAGCCATAAATCAACATCAAAACAAAAATGGATAAGCAGACGTGCCTCGGGAGGTGAGCTGTTTAACACTGGGGCCCTTTTTAAACTTGTCTTCTCTGAGTTAATTAAAACAGCTACGACAGAGCTATCCTATTTGGCACAAACCTCATTTTCTGTGACACTGAATGCATGACTACCATCACATGCACTGACATCCCAGAGACTGAACCAAGAGTATCGCATGCAGAAACCATTAAATAATTACAGCTAGAATTAAGGAAATTTCCAAGTTGATGCTAGAACTAATTTCTGTCTTTGGTGATTCTGGGCTTACAGGCTCACACATCTGCAGTATGCATAAGAGGTTAAATTAGAATTCTGTAAAGATTTGGGGAAAAGCATGGTTCTTAGCAGGTTAAGTACTTCCATGAATTTAGATGTACTATTTAGTTCCTATTCTATTTTAGATCTCAGTTATTTGGTTTGGATCCAACTTATTTAAACTAGAGCTGTACCAACAACTATCCTTTCATTTCTACATTAGATTAGTAGTACCAGAGCTACAACACATTGTCATGCCCAGCAAAGTTTATGAAAAGCCAACAGATCAAATGTTCTGTTGCGAATCTGTCAAAACCCATGGTGTTCTGAGTTGCTACAAGGACTGACGTTGATCAATGAAAGAAAAGAAAAAGACAAATAGACCATTAATCATTAATCATTGTTAGTTTTATGTGACCTTTTTCTTGAAAGGTGCCAATTCCATGTCCCCAAGAAGGCACAAATTACTTATATGATTTTATGTTGGATTTGCTTTTTCTGATATGTTTAGGAAGCTACATTCATTAAAAGATGCCATCAGAATAAGAACTTTAAAATGATAATTCATTGCCAGGCCACTGGATATCACCACCCACTGTTAATATAATTATAAATCTTTTTACTCTATTTACAAGCTTGCATCATATTTTACATCCCAAGTAAAAAATAAGTTATATGCTTGACAGGTTTTATCTAAATTAACTGTACCTCATAAGGGCAGCAAGATAGTCTACTTGTCCTAAATTCTACTTCTCTGTAATCATTACATCTTTTTTATGAAACAGGCCAAGAAAAGACTGGAAAAATCTGAAAAGCTCATGTTATCAGTCACACAGATGGGCTCAGAATATTATGCAAACAAATTACATGCTGCCTGCTCAGGTCAACAGATTGCCCATTAAGGATAGATAATCTGATAATGATTTAGGATGCATTTGTGGGCAGAGAGGAGCAGAACTTCTGGCCAAAGTTGTTCCTACTGCGTTGGAATAATACCAATGGATGATAATTTATCACCTAGAGCCCGTAGAATTTAACTGCAGCTAGCTAGTTGGATATACTACCTCAACCTACCATGCCAGAAATGGGCAGCTGTGTAAAAGCCACCATTGAATTATACTATGAGGATGTTTTGTGTTGGCTCTTTTCCATAGTGAGAATTGTGAAGGGCTTGCAGTAAGTGTGCCACATCACTATACAGTCAGATTTGGACTTCTTATCACTTTTCACTTTAGCCTCTATTTCTTTTTCTGCAAACTTTTTCTGCACTGATGCTGCTGATGCTTGCACTCCATTCCAGGTGGTTAATTTTTGGTTATTTGATGTTAGAGACAAATAAAATATTGTCTTTTAAACACAGAAGGAAAAAAACAAGAGAGCATACCACTATCTAGCCTTAAAATCCAGCTCCAATTCTTACTCCAGCTGCTGACATTAATCTGTGTTCTGATATATAACATTTGTGAAAGTGGTTAGCAGGTTGCAATGAGCTAAGTAATGAAGGCAATAAAGAACCTCGCTTTGGCTCACTTACTTTATATTAGTAAATATCCTTATTTCTGTTTTCTCTGCTTGTTTCATTAAGTGTTATCCCAACTGACAAACATAGAGATGATATTTTATATTTTGTATTCCTAACATTTATAAGACCTTTGCACTAAAGTCACAATTTTTTCATTAATATTTAATATGAATAGTTATTAAAGTCCTTTTCTGTATTGAAACTGAAGTATTTCCTGCATCCTGGCATGCACCAGAAGTAGTGTGTCCAGCAGGACTAGGGCAGTGATCATCCCCCTGTACTCAGCCCTGCTACCCCTAAAGTACCATATCCAGTTTTGGGCCCCTAACTAAAAAAAAAAGACATTGAAGAGCTGGACTGTGTCCAGAGAAAGGCAACAAAGCTGGTGAGTGGTCTGGAGAATAAGTCTTATGAGAAGTGGCTGAGGGAACTGGGGTTGTTCAGCCTGGAGAAAAGGAGGCTGAGGGGAGACCTTATAGCTCTTGACAACGACCTGAAAGGAGGTTGTAGCAAGATGGGGGTAGGTCTCTTCTCCAAAGTAACAAGCAATAGAACAAGCAGAAACAGCCTCAAGTTGCAGCAGGGGAGGTTTAGATTGGATATTAGGAAAAATGTCTTCACTGAAAGGATTGTCAAGCAGTGGAACAGGCTGCCCAGGGAAGTGGTTGATCCACCATCCCTGAAAGTATTTAAAAGACATGTAGATGTAGTGCTGAAGGACTTGGTTTTGTAGTAACTTGGCAGTGCTAGGTTAACTGTAAGACTTGATGATCTTAAAGGTCTCTTCCAACCATAATGATTCTATGATTCTATTTAGAATCACCTCCCTCGACCTGCTGGCCATGCTTCTTTTGATGCACCCCAGGATGTGGTTGGCTTTCTGGACTGCAAGGCACACGCTGTTGGCCAATATCCAGCTTTTTATCCACCAGTACCAACAAGTCCTTCTCCTCAGAGCTGCTGTCAATCCCTTTGTCCCCCAGTCTGTATTGATATTGGGGATTGCACCCACTCAGGTGCAGGACCCTGCGCTTTGCCTTATTGAACCTCTTTATGTTTGCATGGGCCCACTTCTTGAGCTTATCTTGGTCCCTCTGGATGGCATCTTCTCCCTCAGGCATGTCACCCACGCCACTGAGCTTTGTATAGTCTTCAAGCTTGCTGAGGGTGCACTCAATCCCACTGTCTGTGTCACTGATGAAGATGTTAAATAGTACTGGTCTGAATACAGACCCCTGAGAGCACCCACTTGTCACTGATTTTGACCTGCACATTGAGTCATTGACCACTATCCTCTGGATGCAACCATCCAACCAATTCCTCATCCAACAAACAGTCCACACATCATTTCCATATCTCGCCAATTTTGAGAGAAGGATGTTGTGGAAGATTGTGTCAAAGGCCTTAGAGAAGTCCAGATGACATCTGTAGCTCTTCCCTTGTCCACTGATACAGTCACTCCATCATAGAAAGCCACTATGTTGGTCAGGAGGAACTTACCCTTGGAGAAACCATGCTGGCTTTCTTGAATCACCTTCTTGTCCTCCATGTGCCTGTGCGTAGTTTCTAGGAGGATCTGTTCCATGATCTTCCCAGGCACAGAGGTGAGGCTGACAGGTCAGGATTTCCCAGGGTCCTCCTTTCTACCCTTTTTAAAAATGGGTGCAATGTTTCCCATTTTCCAGTCACCAGGGACTTCATCTGACTGCCATGACTTTTCAAATAGCATAGAGAGTGTCTTGGCAACTACCTCAACCAATTGCCTCAGGACTCTGGCATGCATGTCATCAGGTCCCATAGAACTTCTGTATGTTCAGGTTCCTCAGGTGGTCACAAACCTGATCTCTTACAGTGGGAGGGACTTTCACTTCCAGTCCCTGCGTTGTGGTCCATCCATTCAAGAGGTGTGGGGAAAGAGGTGAGTGAAGTCAGTGAACACTGAGGCAAAAAAGTTATTCAGTACCTCAGTCTTCTCCTCATCCATTGTTACCAGTTTGCCAGTCTTGATCATCAGGGGGATATGCTTTCTTTGAATTTCCTTTTCCGGCTGACATACCTGTATTAGCCCTTCTTACTATTCTTGGCGTCCCTGGCCAAGTTCAGCTCAGTTTGACCTTTTCAGGTCAGTTTGGCCTTCTCAGACTTTTATTCTTTATACAAAATACATAGTCAGCAGTTCCAAAGTTTCAAAGAGATTTAGACATTATTTTATTATTTGTACAGCAACAATGCTTACAAACCTCCGATTAGGTCAGGCTCCCTATGGGCTCAGTACTATACTTCCTTCTTCCCTGTTGACAACCTATATAAGAACAAAACTAGAAAAATATTGCCTTCTTATACTGCCCCATTGGTATAATCTGAAATGTTTTAAAATATTTTATAAGCAAAAACATTTTTAAAACCCTATAAATCAAACAGGCATTAACATCATAGTTTGGCTGGAAGACAGCAATGAAATAAAGAATGAAGGTAAAAAAGGATTTGCTGGCATCTAGGGAGTTATGACTATCCTATGTAAAGATTCACTTGTCTAGACCTACTCTGGGTGTCTGGATCCTGAAAACATCTAATGTCATTTAATTACGAGATCTGAACTAACTCAGCTGGTTTTGTTTCTAAGGCTCTATTCAGATTCTTGGCAGGAGAAATTAGCCCATGTCAAGGTCTGACTGACTATGGCTAGACCGCTTCTCGCCAGCAAGCTGACTTGTTTTCTGTACACTCCATGTACGAGTGCGATGTAGATGCGATGCTGAGACCACAGGAATCCTTGCCTCAAAATCTGTGCCAAGATTCTTGAAAGTCTAGTTATACAATTAAAAATGATTGGTTCTGTTGTGGTTTCTACCTGACTGCTGAAGGGTGGTGATGGATTCGATAATTGATGTTAGATGTCTGCAACTGAGAAATAAATTGCCTTAGTTTTATGACTAACAAGAAATAAACTGTTATGCTGCAGAAATAAAATAGCTTTTATATATATAGCCTTACCCAGGCTGTTCTTTTTTGCACATCGTATTTTTTCAACATACACAACATGTTTAGCAGACCACAATGTAACTGCTTATTTTTCAAAGCAACACCTGTCCTTCTCATTTTTTCAAAGTATAGATCTTTTTTTTTGTAAAAATATTAAATATAAAGGTAACAATTGCAGAGCTCTTTCTAAAGCGTGATACAAATCAGAAAATCTGTATGAGAGCCATGTATGATATTCAGCCAGGAGACGCTTTTGGTAGCTTTGGGACTGGGAACTTATGACACTAAACAGTTTCACATGAATTGTTTCTCTAAAGAAATCCTATCTTTGAGAATAAGGCAGACAGAAGATGACATTTAGGCTGACCTTCCAAGAAAACAATTTTTGTTTTTATTATTTTAACAAGAGCTACAGATGTTTATCTGAGCATCTGCTAAATTTACACTGATTTTGAATTTCGATACAAAAAATGAATGCTCAGTGCATTAGTATGAATTATTAATAAGTTTTTAAAATTAAAAAGGAAGTTTTGACCCATCCTGGGTGGGCAAGGGCTATAAACCCCTGACATGTGCTTCATTGTCTCATGAATCCAAGAAAACATTATTGTAATGTTAATGGCATTGCCTCAGTTTAAAGTGTTAGTGTCTGTAGTTAGGGGTGATTTTGTTACTTATTTTATATTGGTGTAAAACTTGCCAATTGTGGCACCTTTCGAAAGCTGCATAAAAACTAATCAGAATCACGTGGATACTTGTAAACATGAGTCATTCTGGGTTATAGTAACTGAGACTATGAATAAATCAGTGTTAACCACTTTTTTTCCAAAATGTGCCTGTTTAAAAAGGAAGAGCCCTTCTGATTGCAATCACAGCGTTCCAGTTACCTTATAAATAAAATCTCAATCTAAGATTGCATTGAAATGCCTTAAAGCTTCACACATTTTATATAAAGCCATACGTGAGCCAGATGCATTTAGTTGTGCACCCCTGTGAATTATCTGCAGCAAACACGTTAATGAAGTGCAGGTGTCTTAGATATCTCTATGTGGTGGTTCCCTTGGTTGTTTATGGACCTACTGAAAATCACGTAGGTCCCAAAGGGAGTGATTGAGTGTGGCAAAGCTTGGGACAGCTAATGACGTTACTGTCTCCAGTTGTCCTTCTCTCCCTGCTGCACGGAGCATGGGGCTGCTCATGGATTATCTCTGTCACTTTGTGTACATTAAAGGTAAATTGGCTTCTTATTGCATGAGGCTCATGAGTCATTGGGCCACCTCACTGATGGAAGAGTCAATGAAGCTGGAAGCCCTGACCTGGTTAAAGCTGTTGTTTCTGCTTTCACCTAATCAGCTGGAGTACAAGAATAATTTACCAGAGCAGGGACTTATCACTGTATCAGCAAACAGCCCCAGTCTTTGTCCTGCTTCATGGCTGAGACTGTAACCTTGCTGATCTCACAGCTCTTGTAGCCTAGCAAGTCTGAGATTGTGATTAAAATTTAGAAACATCTCCAATATCTTTTAAAAATTTTACTCATCCTGTATTACAAAGTGCATACTATTAGGCTCAGTGTTGGTTTTTTGCTTGGTTGTTCTTTTTTTTTTTTTTTTTTTAAATTTGATTTACCTCTGAGAGTTTAGAGACTGTATAATTTTTAAAAAGAGAAAAAAGAAAAAAATTACACATATGCCTAAAAATTCTTTAGTTTACACACAAATTAACCAGAGTTCAAGGTCCCGGTCACTATGGCTGCTTGGTTTAATTATTAAGTGTAACAGCCCCCTCTTCCATTCTGTCCTGAATGAATTCTTCCTCAGAAAGTCTCAGATTGCAGAAACCTGTGCAATCAGCACTCAGAAAAGGACCAGTTGACTAGTTGATACAATCCTGCTGAGAATCTGCCTCAGAAACAGACCAACAGCCTACTCCATTTTTCTATGAGAAAGACCTCCGCTAACACCTCTGTGAAGAGTAGTTTTACAGTGCTTTTCCTGAGTAAGGACTACACTGATTAGTTCTGCTTCCCGTTTTCCCTGTTCAGAGCAAGGAGTTAATAGCAACTGACAAGTGGTGAAGCACCATCTGGGTTGGGGTGGGTGCGCAGCATGGAAAGAAAATGTACCTGCTGCACCAGAAACACGGTGGATCCATCCTCACATTCACTGGAGGGCAACTGGGCAGTTTCCAATGGACAAATGGATCTGAGCCATTATAGACATAATGTGATAACGAACTATATTTGCTGCCAAAGTTGAAATTACACTATTATTAATATGGGTCAGGAAATGTCTTCTCTCTCTCTCCCTGCTAAAAGACAAAAGTACTTAATTTTGGGATATGTTTGTTAGCTCCTCCCTTCCAAGGGATTCATGATGGAATTAGTGGGATGCTAGATGTCTTGATTTATCCTCCGGGGTTAATTAAACTTAATTTCAAACACAGGTTGGAAGATGATAGGCCAGATCTCTGAAGGACACATGCCTTCTGTTCCCTCAATTAGTGTGAATGCACGTTAATTGACATTTTGGTAATACTTCCTAGATTTACTATTTTAAGGCAAAGCATAGAAACGTCTTTGCAATGTTGCCTGACAGGCCATTTCAACTTATCAACTCAGTGTGTCTATTCTGGAGTGAGAGCTTTGTTTTTTTTCTTTACAGCACTTAGTTGCTAACCTTAAAAATAAGGATTAAGGGTGGCAAAAATAGAAGATTACTCAATTATTATATAACAAATATGACATGTTCCAATTTCAGAAGATTCCAAAAAAGGGTGGGAACAAGCAGAAGAAAAATAAAGAATTTCAAGGAAGTATAGTTCATTTATCATCAAGCTTCTTCCAAAAGCAAGGGAGATTATGAGAAAAGACAATTTCTAATTTTTAAATACCACTGGATAACCAATCATAACTCTTAATTTAAAGCCAAAGAAAGGAATTCACGTGTTAGTATGCCTGTGCACTGTAGATGTCTTAATCTGATTCATCAGTAGTTGTAGGAGCTAGTTTGAATTTCAAGGAACAAGTAAGATCAGAGGAGGCTTGGATGAGGTAGAATTTTTTCTCCTTTGCTGAGAAATGTTTACTTTACAAATATGATAGCAAAACATGAACATGCCTTGGACCAAAATGACTGCTTAAGCCATTTTTCCTTCTAGTCCCTTCTACTAGGTGACTTTGCATCCTCAACAACATCCAGATGAAATAACTTTAATTAAACTAATGGAGTAATGGTCTAAATATTTATTACATACTCTAAATTTAGTCTTATACTTTCCTCTGCAGCTCTTTCAGTCTCACTTATCAGCTGCCTGTCTCTCTGTAAAAAGGTCTGAGGGACATAAGCAAAGAAAAGCCTGAGAAATGGCTTCCAGGACCACCAGGTGTCAAGCAGGCACATGTGGGCTTGTTTTAAAAGCTGATCTTGAATTTTAAGGCCTCATAACTTCTGTAAGTTTCCCCTTGTTTCTGGAAAAGAGTTGCATTTTCTGGCCTTGGCTCTGTATCTGAAAACTGAATCATTTGTGGGGATGCCTGCTCGGACAGAGGGGAAGTTTCATGGATAAGTCTGAGATGGGACAAGGGGAGCTCACGGCTCCCAGGCTGGAGGTGCCATCCCCTCTTCCACTCCTCACCAGCTCCCTGGAAGTGTGCTCCTGATGTTTCCTGTGTGCTGTCTCCAGAACTCATCTGATCTGCCTGAGCCGGGTCTGTTCTCTAACTCCAACATTTCCTGGGGGTAAACGTTTTTTTCCTGCCTTTAGTGAGCACCACCACCTCATGGAACACTTGGGCAAGTGTGAGTACAAGCAGCACTTAAGCACAGAGGAGATGGGAATCCTGACTGCTTCTTTCAGCAATCCCAGAGATTTGACTACATTAGCTGTAGCATAATTTTTACTTCATAAATTAGCATATTCAAAAGCTACCATATTCTCTTTAAAGCCAAAACAATTTTGGAAGGTGATCAATAGGAGCAAAGATACATCAGCTACTCCAAATGCAAAGGTAATAATGATAAAACTGCACTTTTTCTACAATCACCTTGATGTTTCCCTCATGTTAATTAAGACTTCAACACTCTTGCCAGTTAACTGAGGTATGAGAATATTAAGAATGTTGCCCAAGGTCACATAGGAAGGAACTAGTAGCTCCCAGGAGTCTTTGCCTTGCAACAGCCAACTTCTCTGCTGGAGGTAGAGGTAAAAACAATGCTGCTTAATTGAATTGGCATTCTATGCCCCACTCTGTTCCCTGGAAACTGCAGAATTCTAGTATCAGTAAATGAAAAATATTCTTGGTCTCTGACCCAGGATTTGATTTGAACCACATGCCCTTTTTGGTCCCTAATGAAGGCTCATTCCCTTTGGGAGTAACTCCTTGGCATATCAAAAATTCTTCTGGAGGAAATGCTACTGGGCTTGGCAGGTCCCAAGGGGAAGCTAAATAAAGATAGAAGGAGAGTGAAAGGTGAAGTTTCATAAACCGAGCCAGGCTGTCTTGGGAACCTTTACTACCCTGCAGATAAGGCCTCCATCATCTGAAGTTTGGCATCCTTGGGTGCAGCTGGCGGTGTTTATTTATTTTTGACTGATATTTTATGCTTTAAGTTTTTATGGGGAGTACTTTGCAGATAACCCATGAGAAATTGTCTCTTTTCCCAGACATTTTCCAAGAAGCAGGTTTGTTTTTATGTTTTCTTTTTTAATGTGACTGTTGGCTGTCGTTGTTGATCTTTCACTGGCGACCTTTCAGTTCCAGTACTCCCTCCAATCTGCAGTTAACTGTGAATATATTTAATTAAAGCTGTGTGTTACAGCAGGAGAAGCATTAGCAGTCTGTATATCATTAGGGGTTTTTTTTCAGTTTTATTAGTCTTAGAATGTTTTAGGACTCTCACTATGAAAATATCATGACGTCCCCATCTGCTTTCATTGACAGAAGTGGTAGCCAGATACAAAATGTAGACTTTGTGCAGTCTGTGAGCTGAGAGAAAATTGTTCCCTCATCAAACTTGTCTTAATTGTAAAGCACTGCGACGACAGTCAGGTTTTAAGTTTGTGTCACCAGACTTTGTACTTCCTCATGTAATATACTTCAGTGATGAAAGTTGTAGTAACACCTGTCAATGGCTTGTGCCGGAGAAATCAAGAGAAAGTGGGAAAGAGGAATTACGAAACAGAGCAAAAGACATCTAGAGATTTGGAGGCACCAGCCAAAAAATGTCAACGTTACCGTGTAAGCTAATAAGCGGAAAAAAGATTTTCTGTGGAGAGGTAATTACCTGACAGGACTTCATTTGCCTCCCACTCCTCTGCCCCTCTTTCTTCCAAACACACTCCAGAAGTCGCCGTTGGCATTCCCTGGCTGGGGGCTGAATGTCTACCTGCCGGTTCAGGCCATGATCTTCCACCTGGAAATCCCAGAATCCTTCACAACCCAAATAGATACCCCCTGTCATTACAGTCTCTGTCTACCTTCTGCTGCATTATCAACGAAACAGAAAACATTGTCACAATATTTTTACCTTGTGCTACTGTTGGTGAGATTCTCTTGGCAATAAGAACTTAAGCCAGCCTCTACATTTATTAGGAATTTAGAAATGGCATCAAAAGTGCTTGCAACTTTAAAAAGAAAAAGTGGCAGAAGAATGAGGTGACTGTTAGAAATTGTTGTTCATTTCAATGTTTTAAAACTATTTCATTTTATTTAGATGCATTGCTATACAGCAGGTCTCTAACAGGAGAACACCGTTAATATGATAAGACAAGTAGTTTTCTTTACAAGTTGTACCTGAGCATAATGGAAATTCAAATTGGTCAAAATGGTGCAAAAATCAAGTAAAGCTTTGACAAATCACAGCTCTGTTTTATCTGGCGACAAGGGAGTTGCAGTGTAATAAAAATAATAAACCCTTGTCTGAGGCTACAGGCTTGCCACCAGAATTTTGCAAATTGCTGCTGCAAGAAATACAGTTTGTGGCAGCTGAAGAAGAAGGTTCTGTTTTCAGACATACACCCTTACTCTTCTCCAGAAAGTCCATTAAACATGTGGCAATCCTTACAGTGTGTCCAGAGCATCACCAGGTGGAGATAATTTCTGTTGAAGAGAGGGAAAAGCAAATTTTAATACTCTGACACCCTCAGAAATCGTACTGCCAGTGGTGCTACCAAGTGGGAATATGGGCTGACTGCAGCATAGAGAGGCAGCCCTTCCCAGAAATGCAGTCTCAGGCTTTTTGGGGTCATCCTGTATGTTAATCTCAACCAGGCATCAAGTGGCTGTTGAAAGAGCAAGAGTGCCATGAAAAGTGACTTGAAATCTTCTTGTGGTGTTTGCATATACTATCTTGGTTTCCACCGGGCTCCATTTGAAACTGCAGAATTAACAGGACTATCCAAGAGTCACCTGTATCTGTATTACTGTAATAAAATCTGTATAACATCCATTTGAATACAGTGATATTTAACAAGTCAGTAAATCTTGGCCTGCATATTAACATTTTAATGATTAGCACCATAATTTAAGAAAACATTTTTATACAGGTGTCAAAACATTTTAAAGATTGCTACGGCCCAACAAGAAATATTTTTGTTTTCCCAAGGGGAAAACCAGAAACAATTGAAAGACTGTAACACCTCCCACCCCCTGTTTTTTAATATGTCTGCACTCGATTCTTTTGTTCTTGTTTTTAAACTCCTGGAGTTTTGTCCATCTCTTTTGCAGCCTGGACTAGATGGCATTAAAAGACGAAATAAGAGAAATGTGTAATAGCATTTAAGTGTTGGGATCTTGGAATCTTGCTGACCATGGAAAAGGTCTAGAGGGCAGATGAGAACAGTAAAGGGATTCTTCTGTCTGCTGGTTGCCTGCAGAAATGGGTGGCTATTAAGGAATTATTCATGTAGATACACTATTTCCAGGCTCTTTCCCAATTTCAGGTTGTTCATCCTTTCCTTTTCTAGGGCTTCTTTTTGTCAAAACCATGCAGTGATTTGCAGTAGGGTAGGTACTTCCTTTCAAGACCACCATGACGTTTGGGTGCACCGGCAGGCCTTAATTCTCCTGACTGACCTCACCTTGGGACCTCCACTCCATGCACCTTCTGCTCTGTTTAAATTTGGTCTGTGTCTTTATGCCTTGCCTGAGCTATACTGTATGTATTCATTTACAGCTCTATGTCTTGCCTGGATTTTGGATCTATCTATCTTGTCAACTTGTCGCTTGGTTTTTCTCAACCCTGTCTCTTGCTGCTCTGGACCCCTTAGATACATCCTGGACCAGATCCATCACCTTCCTTTGTCTTGGACTGCTGATGGATCCTGTTATCAGTATTCTTCTCTGCTCAGATACATGGGACTTGCACCATGCCTCTGCCACAGCCACCTGTGGCTCCCAGCAAATCCTCCCTCATGCAGTAGCTCCACTCTTGCTGCTCCCTGGCATGGGAAACATTCATTTTCCTTTTTGCAGAAATTCTAAGTAGGATCTTAGGTATTACCTTACAAACAGCCAGAACTCAAGTTCCATGCAATCAATACCTTGTTTAAACTGCTTATGAAGATTAAAAAGACCAGAACTGAAATGGGAGCTAATTTCAAGATGCTTAGCATCTAAGAGAGAGAGTGTATGTATGGGGAGAATAAGATATATTTCGTTCCAGAATTCTGGTGCTCTGATTGCATTAAATCTGAGTGTATTAGTGAGGACTATTGCCAAATAACGGGGGAAGAAGGGGATAGATGAGAGAGAGGCATTGTGCACAACTTTTAGAGAGGGAAAACACAATTTGAATGTTAGAGTGAGTTGATTATAGGAAAGACTTTATAATGTAATTTGAAGAAGGAAGTGCTTTACCTATGGGGTGGTGTGTGGGAAGTGGAGAAAAAGCAACATGAATTTCCCAAGAGCAAACAATGTTCTGTAACCCAACCATTTGCTCTGATAAGATTTCTGCTTTTTACTAAATAAAGGATATGTAATAAATTTCCCTTATCTGGGCTTCAGTAAAATATTTTAAAACAACAAACACAATGCTGTGATATATTGGACAACATATTTCCACCAGAGAGAAGGAAGTATTAATGCCGTTGACCAAGGCCCTGGAAACCTGTCTGTGATTGTGGTCTCTTCCCAGAAAGGGAGTCGTAACCCAGCCATGGTACACCTCTGTGATGAAAGGTTTTAGACTGCCCCCGAGAATATTCCTGTTCTGTGTTTGGCTCAGCATTTGTCCTAAGTGAACAGGTCATGGCTCCTTGTAAGTGTGTTGGGAAGGAACAACTGAGAAAAAGAGAGATTTAAGCTAAAAGAGAGCATTGAAACAAATTCAGGGTTGATTTCAGAGTATGTAAATAAATTTGTAAAGCTGGATAACAGAAGAAAGTATCTAGTTATTTCAAGAATGAAGCTGTGTGATGATCATTTAGTGGTAACAGGAGGATCAAAATTGACATGAAAATGAATTTTCAGACAGAGCTTAATCAGCTTATAAAATAAACCTCTCTGAGTGGTTCCTCAAAGGTCTGACTACACTGACTGAAGAGGTTCCTCCCAATTATATTATGATTTTTCCAGTGGACTGAGAACGGATTCATTTTGACAGAGAACAAGACTATACAGCAACTCTGACAACTGATGTTTCCACTTTGTACTTGGATATGGTCTATTGTTTACTACTGTGTGCTTCAGTTTCTCACAGAACATTTCAGACTGTTTAATCTTCCTCTGAATAATGTGAAATATTTAAGTTATGCTGAATTAGCTGGTCCTGCATTGTTGGTTACTGGATGACTTATGGAGACATAGATCTTTTTCCACCATTGAGTGGTAGTAAGACTGTCCTCTGTGATACATATAATCATTTTGGTTGGCAAACACCATAAAGATCCAACCATAAAGGTCCAACCATAAACTTAACACTGCCAACTCCACCACTAAACCATGCCCCTACACACCACATCTGCACGTCTTTTAAATACCTCTAGGGGTGTGCGACTTCCCTGGCAGCTGGTTTCAATATTTGACAACGCTTCCAGTGAAGAAATTTTTCCTAATATCCAATCTAAACCTCCCCTGGAGCACCTTGAGGCTGCTTCCTGTAGACAGTCAACACCAAGCAAAATGGTGTTCTTTGCTCCAAATAGATCATTGCACCTGTTTTCACAAGTATTTCTTAAAACTTCTTTCCTGCTTGCCAACCTCCTAGAAGATTACAACTTCTGGTACCTTCTTGCAGCATTTGAAGAGTTAGAGCAGCAATATACAGTCAAGACAATGTTTTACTAAGAACAAAATGCTAACTGGCCCAAATGTCTCCTTTAAATATATAGGCAAAGAAAAAAATTGAACTTATGATTTTTTGCTAAAGACAACAGCATCTCTTGAAGTACTAATATGAGCTATGATGAAGAATTGTATCACAAACAAACCATGATGGGACAGTTAGCATTTTTTAAACCACGAGTGATCTGCTAAGTAGTTGCAGTTTTTTATGTTCAAGCACTTGACATGTCTTTAAAAGTGAAGACAAAAATATTTTGTTTCTTATTTCCATGCAATGAACCAATTAAGGTCCACAAAACTGAAATAATTTGCTTTGCAATCACACCGAGAATTAACATCAATGTGTTGTAGTATACAGAGCTTTGACTGTTAAGTCTTGTGGTTGAGGAAGTTTTACTTATCTAGAGAATTTTGTGCTTTTCAACTGCTACACAGAAACAAAGGCAAAAATGATGTTTCAGATCTCTCCACTTCTATTTTTTTGCCTGTACTTGAACTCAGCCAACAAGCCAGTGATACAGAGGAGACCACAGGAATATCACTGGGCACAGGAATATCTTTTTGTTGATAAGCCCTTAAAAGCAAATATAAAAGCCCAGAGAGTTCCCAAGAATGGACCTATTACATGTCCAATATTAACAAACTGAGGTTTCTTTTCCTGAAGGGAAAGTAGAACCTTGTTTGCAATCTCCTAAGCCTGAAAACATAACAAGAGAAAATTGAAGCACAACAAAGTAACACATGAATGTCCATGGACATGTGCTGCATAGGTCTAAGGCAACATTTTTTTTAAATGCTGAGGATCTTACTGTTCTCCCAGAGCTGAGAAAATGTAGTTTGAACTCCCAGGACAAGTTAGAGGTAATAATATCTTCCAAGGAGAAGAGTTATATTCAGGTCAGTGAAAAAGTGTCCCTTGGTATGTGTGAGGGAGTATCAGGGATGCAGAACAAGAGCGTTAAAGGCCACAGGATCTGCCTGGCAGAGGAGGAGCAGTGGGGTTGGGAGCTGGAGCAGTGGGAGGAAGGCAAATTAACATCCTGCCCCAAGCCCTGCAATGACTTGATATGGCTCTGCCAACTCTAAACTGAGGTATGATACCTTCTTCTGTCAGAGACAGAGAGGTGGAAGTGATGCCCTGCCCACTCCTACACCTTTGCAAGAGCAGGGTGGGAGAGCAGCATCCCTGTGAAGCAGCTGAGCTTTCCTGTAAGGGTGTATCAAGGTGCCTGGCACCCTGCTGCTCAGGAGTGTATAGGAAGCAACAATCTCCCTCCCATTATACAATTAACTAATTATGCTTCTCACTAGAATTAATGATATATAAAATTCACTCATTTATATTCATAATTCTTGTGACTCTACACAGTAGCTATGATTTTCCTCTATTACAGTTTGAATTATAGCAGCCTAAATCTGCTCATTTTCCCACTTCTGAACTCTTCTTACCCTTTCATGTCTTTGGCACAGCTACTAGTTCTGAAGCAAAGGCAAAAAGGGAAGGCAACATTTTCCTCCCTTCTATGACTTCTCAGAACTGTTTTATTGCCCTATCGGGAAAAACATTTTAACAAGGCTACGCATTATGCATAAATTGTTCTCTGTTTTCTCAGGAGGAAACCATCATGCTTTCTGTTTTGTGGGCTAGAAGGTGATTCATTGTCATTACTGAGCTTGTGTAACTAGAAATCTTACATGTAATGTAAACCTCTTCCATTACATGAAGCACCTCATGGCTGAAGACCAATTTTCACTATTAGAGATGAGGATGTGCTGAACGAGGTACTTAAAACTCTCAGGAAAAAAAAAACCTCACAATTTGTTAGCTAGTTATGCAAGCACACTGAGAATTTGTCCCACAAACTTTGGATCAGGATATTCAGCCCTTTTTCCTTCACCTCAGCTACTGTCTTGCTGTGAGCATAAACCCTGTAAAGAGGAAAGAGATATTTGGTTCCACAGGTGTCCGTGTACACTGCAAACATCAGACATTTGAAACCAAACAGAATTGCATTTACACTGCAGTAATCTAGAGAAACTTGATGGAGTTTAATGAAATTGTTTTGGATTAGGCTTGAGGAAATGGCAGCAGAATTTAGCTCTAACCTTACAAAACTTTACCCTAAATTTATAACATTTTTTTTTTCCTCATGTAAACAGCTGCCATTTATAACCCACAAAATGCTATCTTGATTAAAAAAAAACAACCCACAACCCAAACCCCCCAAATAAACTCCTCCAGGAATAGAACTAACTTTTCATTTGTTCATTTGACAGAAAGTATGCAAACCTAAACTATTTTGGGGATATATGTTTTGTTTGTTAAGAGCTTTCTGTCAAAACATTGGAGAGAGGTTATCTTTGTACCTTCGCCTCACTGCAGCAAGGAGAAAGACATGTAGCCCCATTGCAGTCTGGAACCCCTGGGCCTCTCATTTCCTTTAAAAAAGGAGAAATCTATGTCCCTGATTGTTGGAAAAATAGATTTTTGCTGGAATCAAGGCCTGTGGCAGATGAGTTAGTTCTGGATGTGCATAATTACAACTAAGAAGTCTGTTTCAGCTACTGTATTGTACGGCCTTCTCCCAGTTTGCTTGAAAGGTAGTCCTGGTTAGTCTGAGAAGGTTTTTACTGAGAAGCAGAAGAAGGATGCAGCTTTTTTGCTGAAACTGAAGAAACACCTATGGGGAAACCAGACCGAGACATAATAAGGCTTGGAGCAATGTGACAAGATCGACTGTTGAGAGATAATCAATGAAGCTGAATGCTGCATGGTGCTTCATGTGTTTGGGGTACTTATCTAAGCATGCTGGAGGACAGAAAACAAGAATATGAAGAGCAGACAATGAACTTGCAAAGACACTCTCACTAGAAAATAACTTTTAGATTAGATCCTTTTCATTTTAGTTTCATTTTTTAAGTGAAAGCAGATTTTTCCTATTTTTTTTTCTTAGAAGAGAAGAAATTAAAAGCAATGTCCTTCCTAAATGGTGTCTTACGAAGACATTCAGGAATTAATTTTTTTGCTCTATTTTTTCCATAATTTTCCCTACTGCAAAAAAATATCTTGGATAATTTCTCTTACTGCTTACACTGCATACTGTGATATATTCCTTTATGATGTGGTTAATGTTTCTATGGGAGGACTAACCTTTCAGTTTCTTTTAATTTTTGAGCATTTTATACTTCCAAAATATCCACTGTATTAATGTGGATGAAGAGGAACTACATTACCCCTCTTACTGGTGAACTTGAATTCTCCAAAGAATTGCTGGAACAGATTCATGGCCAGCTCACTTCTTACAACCAGCCGACTCAGGCAAAAATAAGATGAGGTCAATACTTTCCAGTGTCTGAACATTTTATGCTGTGCTACTGTTTTGAGTACATCTTCTTTTCCCTTACGTTCATGTACATGTCTCTCCAGACAGGCAAATATTTAAAAAAAAAATAAAAATCAGCAAGTTGGTCTAGCAAATTAAAAACAGAGAATCTTGCCAGGAAAAAAAAAGATATTAAAACTTGGTTATTCAGTTTCTGTTTATCTCAGTTGGAATGACTGATGGCTGTTTTTCTTCTGCTCTTTGGCTGTTTCCTCTTCTTGAGTTTTAAAACTTCATAACAATATTTAAACTTCAAGTAATAATAGTATCTAAACATCCTAAATCTTGAAGTGCAGACACTTAAATACTTAACTCAGTCTTTAAAATTGCTCTGTGGGCAAGTTTATTAACTTTCTAAGACTGTCTCCAGGAAAGCAATAAAACCAGATATGTTTAATCTATTGATAAATTTTAATTGCTTGAGAGCTAGTTAAGAAACTAAGCTCATATGTACATAAGTGTGGCATATGATGAATGATAAAAGTGTTATTCTTCCTAAAACAAAACAGCAAACATCTGATGTTTCCTCAGGATGGTCTTGGTCCAGTGCTTCTGAGCTGGTTATTAATAGTTCAAAAGAAAATATAAAATGAACACGCATGCAGTTTTCAACGTGCAAGTTGGAGGACAGGTCAATGATAGAAGTAGGTTTCTATAACTTGATAAGGAGTGTACCTATGAATAATTTCCTTCTTAATAGATCAGAGGGAATGGCAAAGGAAAAGGATTTATACATATGTTGAGGAACTCTCTCTCCTGGAAAAGTGATTCTGAGATAAGAGCTGGGAGATGATCCATAGCAAAACAAGGACAAACCTCAAATGTGGTGGTGTAGTTGAAGGCAAACACAGCAATTGGATCTACCACCAGAAGAATGTCAGGAAGAGTAAAGAGGTGGTGTTACTGTCATGTGCAGAACAGAGAAGGCTACTACTGGAATATTTTGTCTAGCTCTAGTTGCTCTCTTCAGACAGAATTATGAAGCAATTCCTAAGCATTCTGAAAAGAAGTATGAGAATTTAAGTTTGGTTTCAGGTGTGATAACTGAGCCTAATTAGTTTGCAAATAGAAATACTACAAAGCTGGTGAGAGTACCTTTTGAATCTACCAATAGAAGAAAAGAAATCTGATGGTACATGCTCTTTGATCTAGAAGGACAAGATATGCCTGAGATCCAGTCTCTACAAATTGATGACATAACAATTCAGATTGGGAATGGAGTGAAAAGTTTTAATCGGGATGCTAATAAACTACTAAGAATTGGACACTTTTAAGATTCCGCTGGATAGGGTGCTGGGCCAACTTGCCTAGACCATGCTTTTGCCAAGAGAGGTTGGACCAGATGGTTCTTGAGGTACCTTCCAACCTGGTATTCTATGAATCTGTAATTCTATGAACTATTACCAACGGCTGTGATTTTTTCCTCACTTTAATGTTTAAATGAGAGCAAGTATCTTTGAGCAAAATGGCTTTGGCAATAAGTATTTCTTCTATATGATCACTGTAGGAATTGCTGGATAAAATCCTTTAACATGTGATACTCAGAAAGTAAGGCAGGGTGACCTTAATTGCATATTGTTTTTAAAATGCTGACAGTTTTTGAAATCCCCAATCTATCACAAATCAGACAGTTTGACAGACTTTCGCAGTTGGATCTCTGTAAATCATGATTGGCCAACCAATGGCATCTTCCTTTGGAGACTGGGATTTAAGATTTAAGCCCTCACCCCTTCCAATCAAAAGAAAAGAATTCCATTACTTCACAGCAAGTCCTAAGAGAAGGGAGGTAGCTGTGTAAATGGAGTGGAAAAAAACATTGAAACCCCTCTCTTTGAAGAATGTGAAGATACAAGTAACGATAGAAGAGGTGTTTCCTCAGAAGAATGTTGTTGGAAAATAAAATGATGCTTAATGATTTGTAGGAATCCCTTTTGACACTGAGGGTACTGATACGTAGCCAGTATCATTATCTGCCAGGTTTTTCTGAGTATGAAATGCTTTACAACATCTTAAGATGAGCATTGTGGACACTCTAAATGATGATTCTTTTATGGGGCATGAAGAAGGGAACCACTTGCTCTCTTCTTCCTGCTGGGTCTCCCTTAATGCATTATTTAAAAGAAAAAAAAACAACAACAACGTTGTCACTTGCTTTCTGTTGTGTCCTGGCTCTATTCTTGCCACTTGTGCATTGGACCATTTTCTCTGTCACTGCAATAAAGACATGGCACATGGTGGGGATTACATGAAGCAGAGAGAGTACACCTATAGCAATATTTTATTGCAATTGGTTGCCCCCCAAAAAGTTAGATGTCTTTAACTGGTCAAATTCACATAAATTCACTTTAAAACACTCAAAGTGCAAAGAGTAAGTTTGATTTGTAGCAGAGCAAGAGATTTAGTTCTTGGCTACAAAATTGGAACCACCATTTCAAAAGAAAACTCTAGAAATAAGAAGGCATAAATTACAGAAACACATTGTTGATGTCTTGTCCCAACTGAGTTGGTGCAGACTCAGACTTGCAGGCTTCTGTCTCCAGGAGGCTGCTCTCACCCCTTTTTCCACCTACGAATGAGGGCTATAAGATGGCATTGAATGCAAATGAGAGTTCAGAGCAGTTCCAAGGAACTCACAGTTCTTCCTCCATAACAATGGAGATTTATTATACAATGACTTCTATTACGCTGATTCTTTGTGAAGAAAAAAACGCTACCTCAGGATGACCTTCCCGTTATAAAGTCAATTGCATTACAGTCTGATCTGATTTTTTCCCATCCCAATGTGATTTGCCCTGTGAAACTTTGTATGGTTTCATAACAACTGATTATAACATAAATATTTATCTGTAGCCTTTGATAGTCTTACAATCCTTGACATGTCTCTGGCTTTGCAAGAAGAACCCTCATTCCAAGTTACTGATACAGAAGTCCAAGGCAGTCTTTAGGGTGGTCTTGCTGAAATGTTTTAAAGTTTTCTCCTCCTGCCTTCAACTTTTGGTCGATTTTAGAGGCCAGGCCTGATGATTCACTCTGCGAACTGTTGCAGCAGCCTGCTCTTTGTTTTTATGCTTTCTGTGGATTGTTTGTTATGTTTGAATGTTTTACAGAATTAAACTTGACAAAATCCCGTTTAAAAGGACAAGGACTGGAAGTTCTTCCTCTCCTTATTCCCATTTCTCATTTTTTAAAATGTTGTTTACCATTTTTCTTTGTTTCTTAGCAGCTTCACATTCTTTCAGATGACCTTTCTTCTATTTGTCTTCAGATGTGGCTAAAACCAGCTCTGTTGAGATAATTAAATCATATCCATTTTCCTCTCTTTCCCAGTCTGCGTTTAGTTATCTTTCTTCTCTGCAACTATGTGATTGGAGGCTGTCGGACTGCAGCTTCTTCCAAGCTGGCAGTAACATTTCTCTCCCCACTACAATTCTCACAAATTATTTCTTCAGCTTCTTTCAGGAGGTCCTCAATGTGCCATCCTTCTTCAATAATGTCTCTTTTCACAGTTTGTTTCTACTTTCAGATACTTTTTTTCACTGCTTATTATTTCTAAGGCTTCCCTTTTCTTTAGTTTTTCTTCAGTTTCTCCTCTTGTTAGGCCACACTGTACCATCCCTTAGTAAGTAGGATTTTTCACTGCATTTAGCAGGTAGCTGAGTGGCTCAGCACCACCCAAAATGTTTGTAACTTAAGTCACTGCATCTTTAAAGGATTCCAAATCAGCTTTGTTCATCACCTACAGCTCTCTGATGCAACTTAAATGTTGATGTATATAATTTCTAGTTATTCAACATTAAAAAAAAACAACAATCTTTTCTTTTTTAATTCCAGTTGTTTATTTTGTTTGAATAATTTGAGCTAGTGTGACATTGTTCTTCCGCATTTTCTAGTAAAATTTTTCTCTGCATATTCAGTACAGCCTTTACATGTTACAGTATTTTTTCTCGGTTTTATTTATCAAGCTGCTAATTGATCCTATTCTAACCAAAGGTTATAGTACAATTGGGAGAGCAACTGAGAAGGCAACCAAAGTGATTCAAGTTTGAGAAATTATAATAGCAGAATTAGGGGATATTGCCCAGGAAGAAACAAACATTTGGGGAGGAGGGTACGTACAGGTCTTCAAAATCCTGAGTGCTTTGGTAAAAATTAGTACAGAACAATTGTACTTCTGAAACAATAAACAGGCGATGTCAGATGAAACTGGTAGGTGAGTGGTCTCAAGCAGGTGAGGAAAATATTTGTTCATCTGTAGTTCAGCTCTAGAATTTCTTACCAGTGAAGGCAGTGGACACTGAAAGTCTACATGGTTCTTAAAATGATGGAAAATCAATGGAAGGAAAAACACCTAAAGCATTATAAAAAAATTCCTGACTAACAGGAATTCCCTGGACCATGAATTGTGAGATGCCGGAATATTATTCTTCAGAGGCATCCCTTAGACTCTCACTGTTTTCTTCTGGTTTTTTTTGTTGTTGTTTTTTTTTTTTCTTAGACTTCTAACCCTGGCCACCCTCAGACACAGGGCAGTGTATGAGGTCATTTGCCTGACCTGGAATGGATACTACATGATAAAGCATTTTTTCAGGCTTTTATAATCCGAATTTGGATGTGTGGAATTCAAAAATAATAATACAAATTACATGTCTTTCTGCATTTTGGGTCACTTAACATTGCACAGAGACTGGAGCCTCCAGGACAGTCAACTTTGAAAACTGGACCAGCTTTGCAGTCCTAGAGAGACATATCTCTTATGTTTAGTTTACTGAAATACATGTACTTGTGGGCTGGAGAGCACAAAATCCCTAAAGCACTTCCCTCATGAACTGAATCTGCATGTGTGTTGCATAGCCTGGATCAGAGAACTATTTTGAGAAAGTGGAGGCAAAGGAAAGGTACTGAGAGTCCAAACTCTTTCTCTTTTCCAAAGTGTTGTTTAACTAACTAATACTTGACGTGTGCCTGGCAAGATGGCCAGAACCACATATTCTTTCTCAATCTGTGTGGGAAAAAATTATCTTCTATCATCCTGCTTTGTTTATTTAGCACTGACTAGGCACAAAGATGAGGAGGGCTATTGGTCTTGTAAAGCTTGTAATGTAAGAAGTGGAAACCCAACATTGGTGGAGATCAGAAGAGGGAAAAATTGAAGGACGTAGGAGCTGAATAACCTCACTCACTCAGAATCAGTAAGCATTTTAGGGAGAAATCACTCTACTTTAGTTTCTTATCTGTAAAATGAGGACATCTCACAAGGCTGCATGCAAATTTGTGAAAGTTAGAGATGCTTATTTTCTGCAGTAATGCACACAATAAAAAAGCTCCCGAGGAAATAGAATATTCTGTGTGCAATGCAATGCAGAGAAGTGTGAGACCACCCACTGGATGAAGAGGATAAAAAAAATGAAATAAATAAAGAAAAAGAAAATTCTGAACAGCAAGATGCTTCATTTTCTTTGCAGTCTCCATCAAAGGATCTAATTTAAAAAACTCCAAACAACAAGATTTATTAAGAGTAGGGAGACAGTCTTCTGAAGAAAAAAGAAGCAGCCTGATTAACACATCTTGTCCTACAACGCATCTGAGTTAACATGAAAGGATGACATGTTTGTTTTTTGGGGTATTTTGTTGTTTTGATTTTGGTTTTGTTTTTTTTTTTTTTTTTCCTGAGAGGTGGAGATTCCCCCCCCCTTATACCCCCCGCCTTTTTAAGTCTCTTAACTAGTCAGTCCACTACCATATTTTTCTGAATATCTATCCCCTGTCCTCTACAACCTTGTGAGGTTTCTGAAGTCTTTCTGGGTTTTGTGGATCACTTAAGGAACAGTAAAAGCAATAATACTTCCCTGCATAACATGAATATTGAAAGGTTAGGGATCTGTCAATGATCTCTTCTGACAGGCAGGATATGAAGATATTACAGCTTGTCCCTGCAACCAGTACCAAAGTTTTTGACACAGATTTGTGGACTGTCCTTCTTCACATGGAAAATTCCTCTTTATTTTTATCAACCACTGTGGTGAATTGCTCATTGTCAATGACACACCAAACATAAAATGCTTAGACTATGAAGTATACCTTTGTGGTTATTACCTCTCATTTGTTGTCACAATTCGATCACCAACCTTAGTCAGCCAGTACTGGTGACCTTCCTGGTCCACTTACTAAATTCATCAACAAACATAAATTGGGCTTTTTCCTATTTTGCCTTTCTTGTCAAAAGGAGCTTGCTGTAAAACTCTCGAAAGCCAGTTCATTGACCTCCTTCAAATCCTTCAGTATCACGCAAAAAATCTTAGCCATGCTGGTGGACTTGAACCACCTATTATAGTTATTAATATCCTTGATATTAATTGCTTTGACTTTACTCCATCTTCTTGTGTCCTTCCTATCTTTAGAAAAGATAGAAAGTTACAGTCAAGGATGATTTTAGCCAGTGGTGGTGATGTTCTTAACATGAGTGGTTACTTAGATATATAAAAAAACACTTCTGTCTTTCTCCTTGTGTATTCATTCACTGAGAATGTTCCTTTTAAGTCTGTTTTTTAAACATAAGCACATGAATCTTGGTGTAAACCAGTGATGACTTTTTAGAAACAATGTTGTCAGACCTTTTTCCGTATTATGTTAGCTTTATTATCTCTGGAGGGAAACCAATGCAAAAGCAAACTTTACAGCCCTCAGGCTAGGTTACCCTGAGGAACTAACGTTTCTAGGAAGTTTGTTGTACTGTTCAGAGTTATTTCACTTCAGTTCAGTGAAATAACAGGGAGACAATTTTTAATGTAACAAACAGGTTAAATAAACAACTCTAAAGGTTATATTAGAAAATGGTTTTAGTTTCCCTTCTTTTTTTATATGGCGTGATAAAGGCACTCATTATAGAGCAGTTTACAATTCCATTCTGTTTCTTTTCTTTATCTGGTTTGATAATCAAAGCATGAGAAATGTCCATCCAAATTAGAATTGCACCAATCACACTTCAGTACATGTCTGACACTCCTTTGAAATATCGCTATCTAGACTAGCTTAAAATAATGCAAGTGACAGAAGGGCAGCAGTTGTGATTAGAAATGTTATATAACCCCAATACCTTGTCAATTATTCTTGCTTTCAGAAGCCAAATGTGCTATACGAGTTGTGTGAACTAATGCAGAACTAATCTCCAAGTGTTGGTTGTTTTCGGTTTTCGTTTTTGGTTGTTTGTTGGGGTTTTTTTTTAGATTTTCTGCAACTCTGTATATGTAAGTTATTCTTGCTGCCTTTGTTCCTGCAGAAGGAAGGTTGTGTGAACAAGCACCGTTCCTCAAAATACATGGCTATTTACTTTCTTTGAAGAATAGGGTTTCTAAATACTAGGTTTTTTCATTTCCATAGCAAAGACAAAGAATAAAGCTCAGTGGGAAACCTAAAGTCAAATGTTATCTTGGCATTCAATAGACAACTGTGAATTCTCTAATTTAGAAATTACAAGGAACAACAGGTAAACACTCAAAACATTCCCCAGTGAGAATGACAGTTTCTCTGTGATATGAGCAGAGTCTTTGTTTGATGAGAACAATTTTATTCCAAAGCACTGGGAGTTCTTTATTTAAAAAGATAAACTGTATATATTTTTATAGCTATAGCAATCATAAAAAAGGAAATGGATGTAAAAACTGTTCCTATTAGCTATCTAAAATTGAAAATAATGATGCTTACAAATATTGTGGGACATAAAACAAATGGATAACAATATAAAGTACTATCGGGATCTTTAAGACGCATTTTCCAATTTAGCACCACAATGGTTTCTTTGGTTGCTGCTGTAACAAAGAGACATTACTTTCAGTAAATATATATTTGTCTTTATACATGTACTGTGATTTTTTGTTAGAAGGGATTGAAGTTTAGGATTGTGGCTATAAAAGTAGCACTCATGTGATGCACAAATTTGCCTGGAAGATGAGATGAACTCTTGTAGCACTCCTCTATTAACACTGCTCATTGAGTGATGCCTCTTTTGATGTCCTGGGGGATTGAGTGGCCCCCTAGGTGCTCAGCACTCCCATCCAGGAGTGACTGTTGTCCTTGCAGCTTATTTTACCCAACACCTGGCTGATTGGTGTGTAGCAGATGATGATTGTAGCAAGCTGGTGGAATTACTGCTCTCAGCTAAAAGGGTAAATATTTCTATTAGTGGAAAAGATGATACTGTTCAAACTCCTATGAGAAACACATATATTTCTGTATTTACTAATCCTACTAAACCTCTTAGAAACAGTTCAATAGGTTTTGAGGTCTCTCTGGTTGTGGGCACCATTCCTCTTTTCTTTCCTTTCTTCTTTCCCTGCCCAAACTTGCTGAGACACCAAAATGTTTCTTGAGAACGTTATCTCAAGGTAAGGGCTGCAGAAGGTTATTGGACTCCCTGTTCCTCATCCACTTTCTTAACATGCAGGACTATCCCCGCTCTGCAAACCTCTACCTTCCTCACTCACCTTCTGAGATTGCTAATCCTAAATGCTCAGTAGCACCACTCTACGGAGTGTTATCATAGACTCATAGAACGGTTGGTGTCGGAAGGGACCTTAAAGACCATCGAGTTCCAACCCCCCTGCCATGGGAAGGGACAATTCTCACTAGACCACGTTGCTCAAAGCCCCATCCAGCCTGGCCTTGAACACCTCCAGGGATGGGGCATCCACAGCATCTCTGAGCAACCTGTTCTAGTACCTCACCACCCTCACAGTAAAGAATTTCTTCCTAGTATCTCATCTAAATCTCCCCTTTTGCAGTTTAAAACCATTACCCCTTGTCCTATCGCTACACTCCCTGATAAAGAGGCCCTCCCCGTCTCTCCTCTAGGCCCCCTTCAGGTACTGGAAGGCTGCAATAAGGTCTTCCCAGAGCCTTTTCTTGTCCAGGCTGAATAACCCCAGCTCTCTCAGCCTGTCTTCATAGGAGTGGGGCTCCAGCCCTCTGATCATCTTTGTAGCCGTCTGCTGGACACCTCAGGGAGGAGAGACAGGATGTGTGGTTTGCTTCTAGGGCCATCTCCTCCCAGCTGCAGGAGAAGGAAGCCTATGCAGACACCAGAGGGTACTGGGAGGAGACACAGATGTAGCAAGGGCAGCTGGTACAGAAGTAGAGTGTAGGCTGCAAGTCATGGATTCTGCAGTAGATGTGGGACATAGCTATGTGGGTACAGCATCTACTACTACTGCTATGACAGTATTACTTTTTTGCCCATCACTGAGTTTTTTCAAAGGTTGTTAAAAGAAAGGGAACATCTGTTTCACAGAAAATATTGGTATTTTGAATCACAACGAAAACTATCTTACAAATTTTTTCCAAAGTGGAAATTATAAAAATCTTGTTTTGGAAAAACATAAAGGTGGTTTTAATTTATATAGTTACATTTTGTAATGCCTTGTTAACGTTTATCACATCTTCTTGAAACATATCACAGCATGTCAGGAGAAACACTGTATCATTCTGTATCTCAATTTACAAAAGTCATTGAATACTAATAAATATACCTGCTTTTCTGGATCCATCTGCTTCTACTGTGATAGTGTGGCATGTCACACAAAAGAAGAAGGTAAGCACCTGATGAACTAATTTAAGAAGCAGCTGTTTTCAACAGTTGTGTCAGCTTGTTCTTGTGCTACTCAGCAGCAGTGCCAGCAGCTGGGACTGCAACTCTGAATTTATACTTTCCATTTGCGCTCTTCCACTTGTGGCAGAGTCCAGGTATGACCTGTGCTCTTCTTCCTTTCTGCTGCCTGATTTTTGCATCATTTAGTGCACTGGATGAGAGTTGCAGTGGCATCTCCACACTCCAGCCTGTCCTGGAAACTGATGGTAGGGAAATACCGGTCTAAATCTCCTTGGATTGAGGACAAAGAGCACAAATTCAATCTCAAATGCCACTCATTGATAAGCTCTAGATCTAACAGTCATCCTCAGAGATCTGGGAGTCATTCAGTTATTTTCTTACCTGCTCCACTACCCCCATGGACTATATTTTGATTTCTCAGAGCGAGTTGATCATCTGTTTAAAAAAAACAAACAAACAAAAAACCCAAAAAAAAACCCCTTTATGAAGGACCTACCTCCAAAAAGGAGGTGAAGTCTTTACAGAGATGAACTGTTATAAATGGATCAAGTTGTTGTACATCTGGAAATTTTAGATGGGTAGCTGAAGTCCTCAGTTTCCCTCAAGAGAGCATGTCTTGGCAGAAGAAGGTGTACCCAGGACAGCCTAGATGACAGATTGCAGAGAAACCTGATGAGAATGTGTCTGTGATTCCCTTTACCAAGATGTAGCAAAACAAGGAAAGGAGAGAAACACTGAGAAAGAAAGTCAGCAGCAACCAGCTAACAAAAACAATTTTCTGCTGAACTAGCTTTTTTCCTATTAAAAGCATTAATTCTTGTCAAATAAAATCTTACAGATTTACATACTTAAAAATGCCAGTACTTTAGTGTTCCAGCACTCTCCTTGCAGATGCTGGGGGTTGTTGTCTGATGAAAGACTCTGGCATTGAACTGAAAAATTTATTTCCTTTGGGAAGCAATTTAATTGCAGAAAAATGTTTTTCATTTTCACAGAGAATTGACTATATCTTGTTTGTTTATTTCTTTTTGTCTCCAATGTCAGTTGGTTACCTTTCCTGGCAGGAAAATGTAAATGCATTACATTCCTGGCAAGCGCATTTCACCTTCCCCTAGCGTCTCTTAATCAAATAGAAAAATTTGCTTTATATTAAATTATTGAAAAATGATGCTGTTTACTGACCTTTGGATTATAACCATCTTTATAAACCTTTCCACTCTAAATTTTTTAAAATTAGTTAATATTAACTGTTCAGTTGATACCGTAATTCACATTTTTGGCTTCCAAAGTAGATGATGATAGCTTAAATTCCACTGAGGGTACAGGGCAATAAAAAGAGCATCCAAAAAATCTGCTCAAGAATATTTGGGGTATCATTCATCATTTAAATGCTTCAGCGTGCTTCAATTTTATATGTGAGAAAAAAAACTTTTGCATTTTAATAACATTTAAAGAGTGAAACTGCTTTTAGGCAACAAATTACCAAGTAAGGAGGAATTACTGCTCTAATTCCAAAAGCCTAGCATAACTGAAAATAGATGTTATTAATCTATCTTAGTTTATAAAGTGTTCATAATACTTTAAACAAAAAAGGATGAATAATGATAAAAGAATTCTTACTTGGGGGAACAAGAGTTTTGTTGTTTTTTCAAGTTAGTTATATTTTATAAATTTTCCCTCAGATAAAAATTGCAATTACTGAACAATTAATTTTGAGTGTACATGAATGGAAAAAATCATGCCATTATGGTCTACACTATTCCTTTATTGTTTTAATCAGTGGAGCTAGGCTTGAAGAAAGAAAAAGTGTTTGGAAAAATTATGCACGAAGAAACCAAGCACTTCCTGATAAATAACTGTTTGCATAAAGTGATTCTTCATAAGGAACGTACATTTATATTTTCCTAGTGAGGGTTGTAGTAGCAAAAAAAGGTTATCTTTTCGTGTAATCCATGCTTTTTTCATCATCTACAAATCTTGATACTCTTGTTCAAGGTGTCCCGGCTTTTCTGTTTCTTTCATTTGTTTCTTGTGATGCTTTCATGTGCAAATGTAAACTTTGCTCTTCTTAGTAAATATGTAACAAACTCTGCCCTGTAATAAATTCAGCTTTGGCACTTGCCTTTTGGACAAGTAATGTGCCTTTTTTCTAGAGATATTTCTTTTTCAGCAACCTTTTTCATTGATGCATCTCAGTGATTTCTTCTTATGCTTCTCTTAAGTGAGAAAAATGAGGGACGTGAGTTTGGTTACAGCCCTTAGTTTCAGTGAGGATTATTGTAATTCCCAGTGATGCTGCTCTTGAGGGCAAGCCTTTGGCAAACGTATCTTGGGTCTGCAATACGGAAAGGTGACTGCAGCAAATATTTTGGAGGCACCACGTAAATAAGGAAAAAGAAAACAATGCTGTCATAAAACGTAGTCGGGGATAGTAAACTGTTGTGGAAATAGTTCACTTGCTGTGTAGCTGAGAGTTGTAACTGCTGTGCAAGAGTATCTATTTCTCAGTTGTGGAATTTGTCTCACACAAACTGAAGAGCCATTTGCTGTTGGTTGGTTCAGTTTAAGTAGCCTCACCAGAAACTGTGTTTCATTAATTGGCAAGGGTTTGTGTAATTCTTTTGTCTCCAGGGGAAAAAATAACATCAACTCTACTATAAGTCCTTACTATACAATGAGGAGACCTTCAGCTTTTCCCAGAAGACTGCCTAGTAAGAAAGCCCCAAGCAGGTTCAGATAACTAAGACTTATACTAACTTTCTACTTTTCCAAAAGAATGGCATGGTCTGAAAAAAAAAAAAAAAAAAAAAAAAGTCATAGCATCAGTTATAGGCATATCTATCTATGCAAGCAAATCATAAACTTCTAGTTACCCAATAACACTTTAAAGGTATTATTAAACTTTAGGTCCATTTAAAATGAAGGTTCGCAAGCTAACAGTGTTTTGTGTCAAGGTTTGTCATGATGGCTGACTCTAATAAAACTGGGTCTACTTACTCAGAATGCAGAGGGGAGAACAAGGAGAAATACCAGCCATGTTTTGTTCCCAGTCTAACTCACATAATTCCATGCACTTCAGTCATGTTGCTTCTCATTTACTCCTGTGCAAGACCCTGATTCAACAAAGCCCTTGCATATGTGCTGAAAGCCCTCACCGGGCAAAGAAATCCCTTTACTTAACTGAAAGAAAAGTTAGGCTGGACCTCAGCGCTTGGGTTTTTTCAAGTTAAATGTGTGCCAAAGACCTTTACTGGATGGGAGCCTAATTGAATAAAATAGGGGATTTGAGTCTATCCCCTATAATCTTCTCCATAACGTTCACAATCTTTCTTGTCTAAACTATCTTGCCTGACAGTGTTTACCTTGTCTTAGCGCTAAATGCAACATGATCCACGGAGAGTTCCACATGTCGTTGGGCTTCATCAAACTGAACAGGGGATGGGGATCCTCTAACATTGTGAGATTGTCTCAGTGGGTCATACGAAGCAAGGAATATGAGTTAAATTCACAGTGCAGCTAATCGCCAACTAAGAATATTATGTGTTACTTCTACAAAAATAGTTGAATTCTGGAGTGAGGCCACATAATTGTGACAATAATAGGCGCATTCTCAAGAAAGGTCAAGAGGATTTTAATTAAAAGAGAGAGACGTTGTGTTCAATATTAAATTGAAAGTAAAATGTCAGATATAACTCAGTAATTCTGACCCAAAATACTGCTGCTAAAATAGGAAGGAGTGGCGAATTCAGGACTGTGCCAGACTGTTGGGGATCTGAGGTGGTAGTCCCCGGGTGTTGTAATGATTGCTGGAAGGTGTGTTTAAACTGGAAGACCTTTCCTGAAACTGGATCATTTAGCAGTCTACCACTTACTCTGGAAGATATTACACAGTCCTTTTCATAAAACAATAAATCTCTAACATTTAACGAGTTCTTTTCATCCCACTTTTTGTACTGGAAAGCTGTTCCAGCACTTTGCTGCACCTCGTCTAGTTTCCAGGCTAAACTTAATCACGAACACGGGATAAATATTTATTCACGTACTGGTGTTCCCCTTTATTTAAAGAGGGGCAGAGCACTTTCCCTCACTAGTGTTTATGCTTTTACTGCCAGCTAGAGTTGCTTTGTCTGACTGAATCCCATACCACCATTTCTCCCCAAACTCAGCAGATCTTGCTCTTTCACCATATTTGAGTTGCTCCTCACCTCCCCAGCAACTGCAGCTGTGTGGCACTGGCAACTTTTCTGCCTTGAGTTTGTACTGGCAGGTTCCAGTCATTGCTTATGTGGTTTTGTGTTTGGTTGGGGTTTTTTTTGTTTATTATGTGGTAATTATTTTTTTCTGGTGCATTTACAACCTTTCACCTGCGTGTGGGCATTTGGAGATTTCTGTATCTCTGGCAATAGCATGTACTACATTTCAAATTCCCTATCTATTTGTACAGGCAGCCTAAAGATACCTTTCAGAAGGCAAACTTTTCAAGACACAGTTATTAGGGGAGAAATATGTGATCAGTGCTTATAAATACTTTAAGGGTGGGTGTCAGGAGGATGGGACCAGTCTATTTTCAGTGGTGCCCAGGGATAGGAAAAGAGGAAATGGGCACAAACTTGAATATAAGAAGTTCCACCTAAACATGAGGAGGAACTTCTTTACTTTGAGGGTGGCAGAGCACTGGAATAGGCTGCCCAGGGAGGTGGTGGAGTCTCCTTCTCTGGAGACATTC